>JASAMW010001058.1:0-10492 GCA_030247985.1 Epsilonema sp. ZAB3_2
GCCTTTAATTTTGACAGGAAACGAAACATGTGACCATGCGGGAATTTGCTGCGTCTCTGGTATGATAAAGCTAATTGCGCCTGATGCATGCCTTAGTGGCGTTGTAGGGGAATCCTCACCAACAAATTTCATGGTACCCTTTTTATAGTCCAAGACTAGTGGGGGTAAATTTTCTAGGAGGTCGACACCACAAATACAATCATAATAGCAATCGCTATCAGAAGCTACAAGAAAGTTGTGTTGTAAAATTTTTCCACAAATTTGGATGGTAAGTGTAGTAGAACCTACAAGTTTAATGAGTTCATCAGTCATGGTCTTTGCTGTTTGGATGGGTGGTGGGTCCAAGGTAAGGATACGCAGTACTGGACACATACGTTTGGGTATGACCGAGACTGAAGCACCGGTATCAAGTAGTGCAATCACATAGACATCATTTAGCTGAACAGGGATAGATGATGATCCACGACCTGTCATTGGCGTCTGCAACATACACATATGAGCCTTTGGTTCATCATCACCGATCCATGGCGTAATGATACCCATGCTGGTATTAGCATCCTCCTCGACTAGTGTTATGATTGGTTGGGTCCCAGCTGGTGGTGGATTAGGATGTACAACAATGTGAACTGCAGGTGTGGAAACACTAGCGTCAAGACTATGATGTGCAGTTGTGTGTGTGGACATAGTAGGTGGAAGTGATTGGGCAACTGATATCTGATCACCTGACATTAGTGGCTGTCGTAATTGGATATGCTTATCAAGGATGCCAGTAGAAACGACTGGATCATCCTCACGTACAGAAAAAGATTTCGAATTCTCACGCCTCGGTGTAGATAGTTCATCTACCAATGTTGTCTTCCGACGTGCTATGACGTACTGGAAGATGCCTACTGGACCCCACTCAGTCATGCGTCTTTGCATTCCTGGGGAACAAATGACAAATACCAAAACTGAGATAGTGACCTTCAGACAACATAAGAAAACCCATAGCTGCCAAAAGCTGAAATGTAAGCCCGATAAAAAGCCAAAGAATCCATCCTTGACAATCTGTGAAGAGTAGTGGCTTGAAGATACAGTATCCACTTTGCGACGTTCGCCCAGCACACCCAAAGCAGAAAGGACCTGTTCATGATGCTGTACTGCCTGAAAATAGTCGTTCATTGTCATCGTATCCTGAAATTCTGTGAAATTATACATAATCACTGCGTGATATATGGTAGGTGCGACAGAAGAAACATCCATATGGAAATCTGCGGACGGCCATGTCAATTCTGGAATACGTTGCTCTTGCAAAGATTGAAGATGACCTGTTTGACTAAAGTACAAAAAGGAATGGTTGTTAACGAAAAGCGGAATCTGTTGGACAAGATGACAATCTTCGGGCTGCCCATAGCTATGACGGATGTTTGTTGTTGTATCCCAATATACTTGTGTTGTGTAATTGTCTAGTTGCACGTTTGCCGGAATCTGTTTGGTACACGATTTGTTCATAGGGAGTAATTCTAAGTGTGAAAAATCAACCCGAGTACATGGCCAAACTTCCAAAATGTTGCCAGAAATACGTGCAAAAATTTCGTTGCGTTTCAAGAAATGACGTGCCGCCAATGTTGGAAATGTGGAGACCATGGACAAAAATGATTGAAAAAGTGCTTTCATATTATGACAGGTTGCCATAGCAGAATGTTGAAAAGAAAAACGAATATTTTCCGCCAATTTTGTTTCGACTGCTTGCAGTGAAGCAGCCAAAAGCTCGCTTGTGACCACACCAACGTTTGAATTTGTTTGTACTGCACGTTTCATACGAACACTGGTATCAGCACGAAATGGAATGCTTTGGTCTGAGATGCTCAATTTATTGCCTGAACAATCACGCGCAAAATGTGATTGTGTAAAAGTCAAGGCCAAATTGCCATCATCAGCCAACCAAGTTTTCCCAAAAAGTTTCCCATTCATTCGTTTCCAACGGATGAATTGGCAAAATTGTCGTCGATCTACGGACCATCGCAAAACGGACCCATCCCTCAATGCACACGTCGCGGCTTCGTACTTACAATGACTCACTAATGCTGCTGGGCACTCCATTAGCGATGAGGCATGACGCTTAAAAACAGAAGTTTCGTACATAAAGCAATTTGTGACCTCAAATTTCTCCCAGTGACAACAATGAATACCGCCCCCAGGATACTCCCAGTTCAGTTTGTTTGCGGTTTGCCAAATAGACCCTGTTTTTGTGAGAGACCCCGCCGAACAGCGCTTGAATTTTTGCATTTGCTCGCACTCCTGCGTTGATACAACCTCAATTTTTGTGTTTTCCTGTTTCAAATTTTCGTCCGCGAAAAAATAGGTAAAAGTTTTGACCGTTTGGGTCACTTTCTTACATAACACAGCTTTTGTCTGGTATTGGACCAAATTGCGTTTATACATAATAATGGGATACTCAACGGGTTGCGCCTGGTGCCCTGTGATATTCGGCTGACACTTCAAATCACCTGGTAAACGCCATAACATTCGCCCTGTTGTGGATTGACACCACAATGGACTCGATGGTAACGGTACAGAGAGACTAGTACTCACGCCATAATACAGAAAAATAATCAAGAAAAATAGCAGGCTGCTAGCAAGCGAAAGCATGGTAGCGGACCCTGGTTTGCAGGGTTCTACTGTATGAGCTGGGCTGTGCAACAAGCTTGCATCCTGAGAATGCGCACGAACCTGACTGCGTTTACGCGGAACACGCCTAGTATTCAATTTCCTATCATGTACATGACAGTCACCTTCACTCACGCGTACCTGTGGTTTGTCACCATCACCGCCTGTTGTAGTTGTTGCTGTTGTTGTAGTTGTAGTTGCAGTAGTTGTAGTACCAGCAGTGCTTGCAGTTGAAGTTGTTGTTGTTGTTGGAGTTGTTGTAGTAGCAAGTTTGGTTGTGTTTATTGTTGTAGTTGGTGTTGGGTCAACACGTGAATTGCACCTGATCGCACTGATAGTTGGCGTGGCGTTTGAAGAACCTGACTGGGCTACACCAGTCGAAGGTGACTGATTCATCATACATACTCTAGCACCCAATCGATTGTTTTGCTCCCGTAAGCCCTCGTTTTCCTTTTTCAACACCTCGATTTCTGTGATGTGAGTATTACTTGGTGCTGCATCGCCTGTCTTTTGCATCGGCACACTCAACGCATCCACAACCGCAGGCTGATCGTAAGGTTGGTTAGCATATTGTACAGCATTAAAACCAGGGCGGGACTGCGAGGAACGATTCCCGGTGTATTGCTGATTGTAGGTACGCGGTGGTGGTTGGGCCGATCCCCCGCGTGGAGAGAACTGGGTAGTTTGACGGTGTTGGGGTTGTTGATTTTGGAAGCAGTTACGGGCGATGTGCCCTGGCCGATTACAGATAAAGCAAAGAAGTTGGCCCCACTGGTTTACAGAATTGCGTTGTGCCCGACCAAAAGAGAAAGCTGGGGGATTATTGTAAGTATTGCCACGAGCCATGCCTCTACCACCCCGTGCATTACGAAAGAAGCCACCATTGTACATACCACGGCCTCGAGCAAAAGACTGCGGTGCCCGGTTTTGCTGTAGCTGAGAACCCCGATTGGCCTGCTGTTGCAACTGCATAGAGATTGCGTCTAGCCGTCCCGACATTTCTGCAATAGCGAGGGAATCGATGCCTGCACTAATAGAAGCTGCGGTAGCAGTAACGGGGGTTGCTGCTGTTTGCTTTTGAGTAGCTTCGAGCTTTTGGGCTTTTTGGACCGCAGCCTGGCATGTTTTTGGTTCAAACATGATGACAAGAGTTGAGAGTTCGGGCCGAAGTTTGTTTACAAATTGTCCGAGCAAAAACTCTTGCTTTGGGTCCCCGGTTAACTCTGGATGCGCATCACGTACAAGTTTCTGAATAGCCGCCCAAAATTGCAATACACTCTCATCCTTGCGCTGTCTACGCACACTTAGCTCGGTCTGCTTTATGCGCTTTTGCTCAGGCACCTGCAGTCGCTCCTTCAATTCCTCAAGCAAGTTTTTCCAGTTACTCTGCTTAGCTACATCGATAGATCGATACGCCTCAAGCGCAGTTTCCCTCAAATACGCCGGTAACGTACGACACTTCTTATCCTCATCCCAATTACCAGCGCGTGCTATCAAATCAAAAAGCTCAATAAACTCGGTCCAATTCTCATCATACCTACCGTAATATGGGCCCAAATCTGTAAGCTTTTTAAGCGTACCTGACATTTCCGATGTGGCATCCATCGCCTTCTGCTCCACAGTACCAATTTTGTTGGCCATTTCCGTCTTCATTTCTGTTCGTTCTTGCTCCAGCTTCTTTATTTCGTTGTTCGCTACCCGTAAATCGCGTTGTAAATCCGCTAATGACTTCTTGAATTCGGCCAATTGCGTCTCCATTGCCTCGAAAAACAATAAGAAAAAGATTTCGAATACTCACGACTCGGGGCTGGGGAAGCCCTAATGGGGAAAGGGTCACTGAAAATTTCGATCGACAGACAACTCAGTGCCGGCTACGAGCTGTCCGGAGAAATAGTAGGACTCTGCTAACCCCTAGCTAAGGTTACCCAGCGATAAATACCGTGTACGATTCCCTTTTTCCGACAAAAATAGGGTCCGTTTTTCCAAAAAGAAGGCCGTAATCGACTTTACCTTTGCTCTGCTACCATGTAGCGTTCTCCTCTACTTACCGTAATGCTGGCCCAAAACCTTACGATAAAAGTATACAGTATTCCAGTAATCACGCCTAGGCTCAAGAAGCTAAAACCGATCGAACTGACACGACGCGACCTTTTCAAATCCCAAGATACCGTAACGGACCCTGTGACTGTTCTGACGCCTCTTTTTATACTCGCTCTTGTTTTGACCACTTTATTTCTGCTTGTTTTGGTATTTCATTCGATCTTGTTATTGTAAGCCTTTCCTAATTTCCTAATTCTACCATACTTTCAATGGTCCCCAGATCCTACCGCTCACGACCTACCCTTTCCCAACCGCTGACAAACTAGGCTTATTCACTCGATATGTTTCCAAAACCCAACTTGCGTCAGTCACCATGAGAATTTCTATTTCATATTTTATTTCCTAATTTAACCTTTAGCCAGCTTCGCTACAGACGTCAGTTGCACAACTGGTTGACCACTGAGGAGACGATTGTGGAGGAGTTAAGAAGAGAGTAATTCGGGTCCGGGGGAGGGGGTTAATTTGGGCCACCCAGGTTGAACAATATTGGTGACCGTGGTCCTGGATTTTTCCGCATCTCGTAATTGAATGATTGAATACAGGTAGAGGCGGCCCGAATTTACCTTACCCCCTTTGTTGATACTCGCCGTCGTGTATTTTTTTTAGATGTTCTCGATAACAAAACAAAGCGGAATGACGCTGTTTGTATTTCAGGAAATACTACAAATGGATCCTGACCCGGAATTTTGAGGCGCTCAATTCGAAAGGGGGTGGCTCTCAGGTGTCCCTGTTGAATATCATGATGGATCTGAAGAAGTGCTGCAATCATCCCTATCTGTTTCCTACTGCAATGCTGGTACATAAGTTTATTTTCTCAGCACAATGCACATCATGCATACTAGGGTATTATGGGGGGTAAACCCGAGCATGGGAAAATCGGCCATCTAACTAAGCTTCAGGGCTGCACATCTCAGCAACCAGTGGACCGATTGAGACTAGTATGATGTAAATCGATTCCTTGAATTCTCCTCTTTCAAAGGAGCCATTTGGTTCCTAATTTACTGAAACAGCAAGTTCACAGGAACTTTTGGTTGCCGGGTTTACCCCATGGCCCGTAATACTGTACTGTGCCCTTAGTGTTTTGATGAATTCTTTTATTGCAGGAAGCTCCCAAACTCACCAACGGCGCTTATGAAGGGACGGCGTTGATCAAAGCGTGCGGCAAGCTCATGCTACTGCAGAAGATGCTGCGTAAGCTGTACGAAGGCGGGCATCGAGTGCTGATCTTTTCACAAATGACGAAAATGCTGGACGTGTTGGAGGATTTTCTGGAACACGAGAAGTTCAAATTTGAAAGGATCGACGGATCGATCACGGGACCGTTAAGACAGGAAGCGATCGATCGATTCAATGGTAAGAAAGTCGATATACTGACCAGTTGCGCTAACACTTTTTTGGGTTGGTCGCGCGCGGTATTTGGGAAAAGTTTAGATCGGTGCTGACTGAGATGTAACCTTGTTCGGAGCGAGTGAAAAGAAGAATTGACAAAGAATAACGTCGACGACGACTACGATAGAAACTTTCACTAGTGCGCTAAATACGTGGTGAGTAAACTCACGGGGAATTCCCCAGAAGTATGCGATGAAGCATAGGGAGTCCGGTGAATTCATACATGAGAAAAATTTTGCGCTTGGGAGCAAGTGAGAATGCTCTACACGAAAAATAAAACTCGAAGCTCAATCAAACTCACCGTGAATTCACCGTGAGTTTACTCATCACGTGTGTAGCCCACTATTGACTAGTTGCGCTAACACTTTTTTGGGTAGTCGCGCGCGGTATTTAGTAAAAGTTTGGATTGGTGCTGACTGAGATGTGAACGTTGTTCAGTCATCTGGGAGCGGAAAAGGAGCGAGTGAAATGAAGAATTGACAAAAAATAACGTCGGCGACCTCGCAGGCACCGATCCAAACTTTCACTGAATACCACGGGGTCGTTATCGACCAACCCAATCGCAATCGCAACAACACAACTGGTCCATATATCCTACCTTCTTTACTCCTGCTGTGTACAAATATTGCGCTGAGCTATCCATTCACTTTTGGCAGTGAAACATCATTTTCACAAGTTTGCTCTTGCAGTGTACTTTTATCATGTACGTACGCATAATGCACGTGATGTATTTTTTTAGCCGCCGGTGCCGTTCAGTTCGTCTTTTTGCTGTCCACGCGAGCTGGCGGTTTGGGCATCAATCTGGCAACCGCGGACACTGTGATCATCTACGATTCTGATTGGAATCCGCATAACGATATTCAGGTACGTACAGTAGTCTATGTAGGCTAGGACGCAGGGGTATAGATAGGCAGCCATGAAATTGTTCGGGCCCAAAACGGAGGTTTCTGACAAGAAAAATGAGGCTTTTTCTAGCCATGGGTTGAAATCTGGGGCGCAATAGTATTTTTCGGGAGCATATTTGCCCCCTCCCCGTGTTCTGCCTATCTATACCCTTGGAAGGGGTAGTGTGGGCCATTAGAAAAATCGAAAACTAGGAAATCGAGCTAATGTTTCAACAGGGATATAAGGGACCTGCAATGGTTCAGTGTGGCTGGTAATGTTGCGACGATCATCCCTCTCAATAATTGTTTGCTAGCTATAGCCTCTCGAATAAGTACACATCAAGCAGATTCTTTAGGCTTTATCCACGAATGACGGGGCTGTACACCGATAAATATATAGGTACGTATTAGCTTTAGGGTAATATGGGGAAAGCCCGGCCATGGAAAAATTCGGACCCCCCCCCCCCTTCGGGGCTTCATATCTCAGCAATAAATGGACCGATCGAGACAAAAATAATCGCAATCGATTCCTTGAACTCTCCTCTTTCACATGAGCTATTTGCTTCATCATTTGCTGAAACAGCAGGCAAGTTCAAAGGAGCTTAGGTGGCCGGGTTTACCCCACAGTACCCTACGATGCATAGCGAGCTAGTGCACATTCAATCGGTTTCTTTTTACCCCCTTTTTATACAGGCGTTCAGTCGGGCCCATCGAATCGGTCAGAACAAGAAGGTGATGATCTATCGCTTCGTGACGCGCAATTCGGTGGAGGAACGAATCACGTCGGTGGCGAAGAAGAAGATGTTGCTGACGCATCTGGTGGTGCGCGCCGGTATCGGCAAACAGGGGCCGAGCATGACCAAGCAGGAGCTGGACGATGTGCTCCGATGGGGCACGGAAGACCTGTTCAAAGAGGAGGAAGGTGAGTTAATGTATGTGGGGTAACGGGGGGTAATCAATGAGGGGTAAGAGGGAGGTAAAGAAGGGTAAGTTGGGGTTTTTGTGGGGTATACTGAAACAGGCACTAGACCATGTGCTGCGGTGGAAAGGCACGGAAGACCTGTTCAAAGAGGAGGAAGGTGAGTTAATGTATGTGGGGTAACGGGGGGTAATCAATGAGGGGTAAGAGGGAGGTAAAGAGAAGGGTAAGTTGGGGTTTTTGTAGGGTATACTGAAACAGGCACTGGACGATGTGCTGCGGTGGGGCGCGGAAAACCTGGTGAAGGAGTTGTGTGTATGTGGGCGGGGTAACAGGGGGTAATCAATAGGGGGTAACCCGGGAGGTAAACAGGGGTAAATTGCGGTTTGTATATGGGGTATAGCGTTTAACAGGCACTGGACGATGTGCTGCGGTAGGGCGCGGAAAACCTGTTCAAGGAGTTGTGCAACAAAAAAAAACAAAACAACCCAAAAAACAACCCCCCAACCCAACCATGTGGGGTAACAGAGGGGTAATTTGGGATAAAGAGGGAAAGGGGAGAGGAAAAAGGGTAAAGGGGTAAATTTGGGGGTAAAGAGGGAAATTTGGGGTAAAGAGAAGACCTTTTCAAAGGGAGGCACGCGCGTTGTGTATCGGGGGTTGGTTACCCAGCAGGGGGGAGAATTTGGGGTAAGACGAGTTTTGTATGTGGGCTAAATGGGATATTTGGGCGATTTCGCGGGGTAAAAAGAGGAGTGCGTGCTCCGGTGTCCGGTGTCGAACGCCTAAAGGCATTCCTCGCAGGATGAACGATAGTTCCCCATATGTCACCAAAAAAAGAAAAAACTGTGGGGGTAACATGGGGTAACTCGTGGATTCCTGTTTGCTAGACCTCATTTTTATTTTTCTTAGAGCATTCTCACTTGCTCCCAAGCGCAAAATTTTCTCATTATAATCACCGACTCCCATGCTCATCGCATACTACCATCACCTACTCACCACATAGCGCACAAAATCTATCAGCCCACTATTCTCATTCTTCTTTCACTCGCTCCAACAACATCCACAGCACCACAAACTCCCAAACCGCGCGCACCAACCCAAAAAAGCCAACCAAATCACTCCCAAACACATCCTCCCACCCCACATCCCATCCCAAAAACTCCCACCAGAAAACCCCAACACGCCAGCACCAAAAAACAGCACCACCCCCCACCAGCACCCAACCCCACACACGCCCCCCAGCGCCCACACCAAAAAAAAAAACAGAGACTAGTGGGGGTAACATGGGGGTAAACCCGGCAACCAAAGTTCGTGGATTCTGTTTGCTACATAGGACCAACCAAAGAGGAGAACAAGAAACACCCACCCACAGAAAGACCAATTTTTTTCTGTGTTGCAGAGGGCAAAGAATCGACCACCACCGAGAACCAGATCATCTGGGACGACAAGGCGGTGGATGCGCTGCTGGAGAGGGCGACGCACGAAGCGCCGGATCAGGACGCCGCACACTGGTCCAACGAGTACCTCAGCAGCTTCAAAGTCGCCCAGTTCGCCGTCAAAGAGGCCGAGGAGGAGGAGGAGGAAGAAGAGGTAGGGTACCGTGGGGGAAAACCCGGCCATGGGGTAAACCCGGCCACCTATAGCTCCTTTGAGGAGGAGGAGGAAGAGGTAGGGTACCGTGGGGTAAACCCATACTGAATATCGTCCTCACAACTATTTACTTTATGCGCACTGGTGAGCACTGTAAAACGGAGCTCCAGTACATAAGGTGCTCACTGGTGCGCACTTTACATATGGGAGTCGCGTCTGGTGCGCACCGGTGCTCACTTTTGCACACCAGTGCGCACCTCTATATGTACGGTGCGCACCGGTGAGCACCTTATGTACTGGAGCTCCATATTTCAGTGCTCACAAGTGCGCATAAAGTAGTATAGTTGTGAGGACGATATTTAGTATGGGTTAACCTGGCCAGGGGGGTAAACCCGGCCACCTAAGAAGCTCCTTTGAACGTGCTGTTTCAGCTAATGATGAAAATAGCTCATTTGAAAGAGGGGAGGTCAAGGAATCGATTTACATAATATTTCTCTCAATCGGTCCATTGATAGTGAAGTGGATCTGGAGATATTCAGCCCTAAAACTTAGGTGGCCGGATTTTCCTACGACTGGGTTTACCCCGTAGTACCCTACGATTCGTTGAAAACTACACGATAAGACTTCGAGTTTCATGGCGAACTCCAATGTTTCAATTGTTGGCAGGGCTATATGAAGTGAAATGCGTGAACAGTAGTCTGTTCGGCTAATGTTTCAAACTTTTGGTAAAAGAAAGATGTAGTGTCGTATATTCTCATTGGCAAGAATGCCGCAAAAAGTTCCCTCATCAATATTACTCCTTTTTTTGTCAATTCCTGGCTGGCTTAGTACAGCGCAGTTCGAGCAAGCACGTTCGACGGACTAATGTTTCAAGTATCTAGATAAAGGGAACAGCCAATTCGAATTCATTTAATGTTCCTTGCTCGTAAGGTGAAAAATCGTTTTATTATCGAATCTT
>JASAMW010001060.1:0-5000 GCA_030247985.1 Epsilonema sp. ZAB3_2
TAGACAGCCTTCTTATTCAACTGGGCATCTATTGGACATTCATCCTTGCTATCTGTTGAATCACTACATATCACATACTGTATTTTACGCATACACACACTATATATGTAGAATCTCTAAAGAACAAAATGTTTAGAAGGCAAGGGTGAATGCCCAATAGATGCCCAGTTGAATAAGAAGGCTGTCTATACAAGCTGAGAAGCAACTAGTGTTGAGTTTTCAGCACCACCATGTCTTTTGAAGAATCTATTGTACACTAACACAAAATTTCCGAGAGAAAAACTCAATGTTTGTAGGGCACAAAGAATAGATAGCAATGGTGAATATGCATTTCTGAGCAGCCAGGTAAGCAGGAGACCACCCATATGTTAGTTTGGAAGTGGAAAATGAGGAGCTTTACTGTGATGTTACCAAAAACCAATGAGCTGAAATGTGCCTGCAATTCGTCGGACTTAGTTTTTTTCCAAATTCCGACAAAAAAGTCACAACTTTAGAGGTGTTGAAACACTAGCTTGCAATGCTGAATGTTTGTTCTTGGCATGCTGGTGAAAGAGGGTGTATATGTGTGCTACTTTTGACATGGTAAATGTGGGGTTGTACTGCAGTACTGCTCTGAACATGTGTGCCAAAGTCTGCTCGGAAATGTTTGACTTAAGTTCATAATTTACGAGTGAAAAATCACACATAACTGGCCATAACTCCTGAAATAGTGCGAACCCCATCCCAATTTTTTGCATGCAACTAGTAAACAGTATGCTTTTGCTCCTCTCCGAGAAAAAAGAAAATCAAAAAACATACTTTTGTGATATTTTGCTTCAATGTTTGTGTTTGCGATTTTCTTCATTTTTTGGCCACATAAGCTTCCGTTTTGATGCTTTCATTGGATCTTACATGAAAGGAATTAGCTTCAAAATGATATAGACACGTTGATAATCAAACTTTGTGAATATTGATGGAGCCACAAGCCCTCAAAGTAAGCATGTATGGCCCCTGGCTGGCTAAATTTTCAACTTTTGAGGCTGGCGGCATATCTCCAGAATGGGGGCTCCAGGGAGCCTAAATTTTGCACGATTTGGTTTCTCCCTAGGACCTACCTGTGTACCAAATTTGAAAAAAATCGGAGAGGGTGCATTACAAATGTACAGAAATTGCGGTGATATGCCATGGATTTACTCAATAGCGAATAATATGGTCGTCTTGTGGGGTAACCCCTGCCACCTTGTATTGAAGGCCGTACTTTCTTCGTGAGTGGCCGGGTTTGCCCCAGCAAAAAAACCGGCCGGGTTTTCCCCATGATACCCAACCTATTGCGTTTACAGATTGTCGCAGAACGAGGGAGCGGGGCGAGAATTGATCCTGGTCATTCGACGCTTTCACCTACTTCCTTCGCCACCGTACGACGTGTTGCTAAAATGGTACGCAGGCTTTCGAAGAAGGATAACCGTTGTTCCCGACTTGCCTCAGCTCATTTCCAGCGCATTTTCTGTTGGTGCTGCATCTTCTAGTCCAATGACTGCAGACCACAATGATGACGGTGTCTGCGGTCGACAAAAAGAAACCGCAAACAACGGTACCAGCTCGAACGAGGCTGCTAACAGACGCCTGAATAACGCCAGTAGTAGTGGAGAGGCGAGCGGTGATCTTTCCCTGTTGCTACGAGTCGCCAAAGACGGCGACCGCTCAACGCTTTATCCCGCGGACCAAGAACAGATAAGGCATGAGAGGCGACCGGAAGAAGGTGATACTAGTCCTCCGCCTCCTATATCTCTATTGCTACGAGTCGCCAAAGACGGCGACCATTCAACGCTTGGTCCCGTGTACCAAGAACAGATAAGACATGAGAGGCGACCAGAAGAAGGTGATACTACTCCTCCGCCTCCTATGCTTGCTGGCGTACGACCGACAATTTCTGAATTATGGCGAAGAGCGGAGAAAGACACGCCTGGGATTCGATTGCGATATTCTCACTCTTCATGGCCGATTCACATTGGAAGGCAGTGCGCTCGGCGTACGCCCTGCGCATCCATGGCTCTCCATGGCCATGCATTTGCGTGCGTCGAACCATGGACGCGCCGAGCGTACGCTCTGCGCAAGTCTCCAATGTGAATTGGCCATTACTTGGTGAAACGACAGGAGAGAACAATAACACAGATTTAGCGCTTGTAGCTGAAAACCAGCAGCAAGAACCCATAGATGCTTCTGTAATACTGTTGGATGATGACCCTGTGGGAAGGAATACTTCTGTAAGGAAAGGAGAAGAAACAACGGCAAAATGGACGCAAGGTGGAAAAAAGAAATTAGGCCAGCAAGAACCCATAGAAGCTTCTGTTATACTGTTGGAGGATGACCCTATGGGAAGAAATACTTCTGCAAAGAAAGGAGAAGAAACAAATGCAAAATGCTTGAAGAAAGATGAGAGAAAGAAATTTGCGGGAGGGTCAAGTTCCCGCTCCTCATCCCGCTCCCTTAGTTCTGCTCCACTCCTGGACTTGATGTGCTCTAGCGACGCTGAAAGCACTGCGTGCAGTTCTCGTCGGACGCAAAGCGTTTGGGTATGTGCAAAAATATGTAACCCGCTGTAAAGAGAAGAATGATGGCCCGTTCACAACGAACGCTGAACGCGGAAGTTGACGTTGTGTTGCCGCCTGCGTCAACGCCAACGCAGATATCGACGTTCAACGCAGATATTAGTGATCGCAGATAAAAGTAGCAAACATCGACGAAAACTTGATCGATACGTACGTACGTGCCAAACAAGATCATCATCTATGCTGCCGGCGTTATTATTGGAGAAAAATAAAGATTTGCGTAGCTTTCCATAATCTGCGATGAACGTCGATATCTGCGTCGGCGTTGAACGTCGATATCTGCGTTGCGTTGACGCAGGCGGCAACGCAACTTCAACTTCGGCGTTCAGCGTTCGTTGTGAACGGGCCATGAAGTCGACCACACCTGTTGTAGTCTGGCCAGAGAGAGTTGGCTATGGGACTTAAGTCGTACTGCGTAGCTTGCATGTACTTCTGCTAAATAGGAGTACACGAAGCACGGACAGACACCCGCAATTGTGAATCTATTTTACGCAACGTGACTTGAATGTCATAGCCAACTCTTACTGGCCAGACTATAGTGTGCTATGCGTTTGCGTTTTTTTTTGCTTGCTCTAGCTGCGGAGCATGGGCACACTGACAAGCGTGAGACGAACGATGTGGCAAGCGACTGAAAACCAGCGACGCATCCCATTGCATGTGTTTCTACGGCCTTTTCGCGAAGCAGAGAAGAGTAAGTAAAGTACGTTAACCCCCTTCGTAATCCCAGGCGTCCGCCTGTCCATAGCCACCCGGCAAACCCCGTCCGTAGATGGGGCAAACCCCGTCCGTAGACTGGGTTTGTTTTTCCACCCCGTCTACGGACGGGGTTTGCCGGGTGGCTCCGAACAAGCGGACGCCTGGGATTACGAAGGGGGGTTAAACCAAGAATGCATTCATAAGGGAGAATGCATTCATAGCATACATACATACATACATACATACAACATACATACATACATACATACATACATACATACATACATACATACATACATACATACATACATACATACATACATACATACATACATACATATTGCACATCTCGAGGGGCTTCTTGCAGGTGTACCACGTGCTAGTAGGAGGAGGAGGAGGCCCCAGTTTCAACAGTAGTCGTCGTGCGACCTTTCTCTCCTCTCCTTCTCCCCTCTCCGCTCCTCTCAACAAGGCAGGAAGCGACCAAAGGACGAGCACCGAAAGAAGCGGAGCGGAAAGCAAGAACACACCGCACCACACCCCACGCCACGAAGGACAACAGACCGAGAACGGGCAGGGTCCCGCACTACCCGGCCGAAACACAAAGTCGCGGGTACCCAGGCGCTACCATAACACAGCGACCGAAGATCGTCTCGGGAACTCGGAGGAGTTCGCGGGGACCGGGCCAGCTCGCGACCACTCAGAAACATACACCGCAGATTAGGCGAGGGTCCCGGGGACGACCGCGCGCACAAAGGGCGGACCCAGGCGCTACCATAACACAGCGACGAAAGATCGCTCCGGGAGCCGAGAGAGATCGGCAGCCCCGCCTCAGAAATCTACGGGAGACGTCGCGAGGGTCCCGCCACACCGCGCGAACAAAAAGCGGTACCGACAAACAAAACGAAACCAGTCGCCAAGCCAGAAACTAGACATCTCACTCAGAAGAGCGAACAAAACCAAAAAAAGACATCTCCCAACCCCACACCCCAAACCACACCAGACGCAAAAAAACAAAAACAAAGCACAAGCAAAAGACATGCAGCACGCGTACCTCATCTGCAATGCAAAAGCACCATTGACCTGCGCGTTTGTACAGAGCGTAAATTCGCTGACGATTTGCGTAAACGTCAGAATTGGGAAATGCTGGAGGGAAGGAACCAAGGCCGATGCACGTTTTGACAGAATGCATGGTGCCACACTAATGCCGCGCTTACGTCCGTACGTATCGTTTGCGGTGCCATGTACTTCTAAATACGTACGGACGTCTGGTGAACGCGGCATGAGAGAAAAGGGTAACTTCTCTCCAGCAACCGACTATAGCTAATTAGGCCTCTATTACCAGTAGTGCAGCCCATAATTCACAGTACGTACACCGTATGACGCATGCATAGACAGTACGTACGTACCTTCTTGTCCTACGCTCATTGGTTCGGCATGTTCAGCACTGATCACAGCCGCTGCTGCATGTACTACTTTGCTGCTCGGTGCTACATTCGCATTTTCTGCATCCATTTTCTTGCGTCTGCGTCGTCGACGTTTGCGAGGAATAGTAAGAGGATAAGGAAGAGGAATACGCCGGTCTTCTGTTTTACTCTTTTCCTCTTGAACATTTGATTCGCGCACTTCTTCTGCAACAAAAAAAGAACAGTGAGTGATCCCGGCTCACGACCAGCCGAAACATCAAACTCATGAGTTCACCCAGAGACGACGAAT
>JASAMW010001060.1:10000-28845 GCA_030247985.1 Epsilonema sp. ZAB3_2
TTCCCTGCTTCACAGCTCAAAAATATTTCTCTCGCCTTCTTCTTCTCCATCAACTTCTGAAACGATATCCATCCACATTCCAGCACCAAACAGCAATACATACCAAATGAATACAGTACTTAGCAGGTAGCACGCTAACGATACTTTCTGAATATTACAGTATAACGATGTTCTTCCATACCTCCGGATGCCTGCGATAGTACTTCGTTCTTCTTTTCCTGTTTTGATCGTATTTAATCTCGGCCCGCGTTCTGGTGTCCACCGGCGTATGTGCCACTCCACCCTTACGTACACACCTGCTCTGGTTCTGCATGCTGTCCATTCGCAGTGAGCGAAGGCCAGGATTGTGCGGACTCTTAAACCCTTTCCCACGCATCACCTTGATTTCCTTTCGAAGATCCTCGATCTGAGCAGATTTATCACATTCAACTACATGTGTGCTGCAGCAGCACAACACACACAGGAATGAAGTGAAAACGAAAAAGGCTCATTCACATTGGAGGAAAAGCGTGGCTATGGCTGTCCTGTCCATCCCCGTGCATTGCGCCCAACCACGGACCCGCCTGCCTAGTGTACGTGCGTGCGGCGCATTCCCAGCGCATATGCCACCAATGTGAATGAGTCTTCTTGGACACATACAACCGTATACTTATATGTACGTACATACGTTGGGTACGAACAAAGGGGAGCTTCATAAAGTACGTCACGCAGAAATTCATCCGTCGCCACCCCCCCCCCCCCCCCCCCTCCCTCCCCCTACGTCACGCTTTCGTCACGCTTTTTTTGGCCGTCACCCCCCCCCCCCCCCCCCCAGTATGCAATGTATATAGAGTGACATAATCGTCACGCTAACGTCACATTCGCCGCAACCCCCTCCCCCCTATTTCAGCGTGACGTACTTTATGAAGCTCCCCTAACGGACGGTTTTGGCGCGCTTGGCGTTCTCCTTGGTGAGTCGGTCGTTTTCGTCCTTCTGCGCTTTCGCCATTTCTTTGTTCTTCTCCTGCAACTCGCGATAAGCCGTAATCTCGCGTTTCATGCTGGCAGCCTGCT
This sequence comes from Epsilonema sp. ZAB3_2, assembly GCA_030247985.1. Classification (NCBI taxonomy): domain Eukaryota; kingdom Metazoa; phylum Nematoda; class Chromadorea; order Desmodorida; family Epsilonematidae; genus Epsilonema; species Epsilonema sp. ZAB3_2. Next base: position 11,054 of record JASAMW010001060.1, read on the forward strand.
CTTCCTTGTCCCTCACTAGCTTGCGCAGCAGTGTGAGCTAAACACAAACAGCAGTAGGCCTATAAATAAATAAATAAATAAAAAAATAAAAAAAAAAAAAAAAAAATAAATAAATAAATAAATAAATAAATAAAAAGCGACTCATTTCTACACAAAGTTTGCCCTACCTCAGCATTGGAGTCTTTCAGCTCCTTCTCCTTCTTCGTCAACTCTTCCTTCGCTTCATTCAAATCGAGTTGAGCTTCATCCAAGTCAGCTTCCAACAATGACACCTGATGAACACAAAGTCCATTCATTCTGGTATACACAGTACGTTCGCTTTCCAATGCGCACCATCCATGCAATGCAGTGCAACTCTTTCGAGAAAAAAGAGTCCATCCAGTTCCCGTTTTCCATCTTTTGCAATTGGTGCCCATTGTTCCATGTTTCTTCTTGTTCAATTAGCTTATTAATTTTTGACATTTTTAATTAAGTTTTTAAACCCTAATGCGTAGCTGGGCAGCATTCTGCGATGGTGACCCGAGCAACCGGCGCCCAGGACTGGCAGGAAGCGATGGTTCACCCTGGTCGAAGAACAACCGTCGAACGAGTCTTTGCTCAGAGGCGGGCTGGCGACACTGGGGACAGGACTTGGAGCGCTCCAACCACTGCATGATACAGTGCAAATGAAAGGTATGGCCGCACAGCACAGCCGCCACTTCTCCAGCAGACGCGAAACACTCCTGACAGATGGGACACTGGCCCAGCATCCTCCTCTACGTGTATCTGCCAGTAACAGTAATAATGTAGTATTCGCCACTTGCGCTAGGAATTATGGTGGTCGCGAGCTGACCCATTTTTACTAAAACTTGTTGCATTCTTTATCTTTGATCGGTGCACACAGAGGGGTTAGCTCGCGACGACCAATAACTCTAAGCGCAAGTAGCAAATACACATAAAATAACAATGCTCAAGGGAAAAAGTATCGTAGCAGCCGCCGATATCGGCGTTCGGCAACCTAATAAGAGGCGAGTTTGCAAAGAAATTTACTGAAACACACACCAGAATTACATTACTATCACGCACAGAGGGACTAATAAAATAAAATATTATTCACATTCACGAAAGGCACCGAAAATCAAGCAAAGTCTCAGAATATGAACTGTAGTCAAAACGGCATGAAATGAGCAGATGGCATCGCAAACTGAAACGATGACGTTCAGCATCAAGATCAAAAAGATAGTTGAATAAAATAAAGCCACTATATCGCACGAGCATCAAACAAAATGTATCTTTCATTCAAGGCACATTAAGCAAAATGAGTACGTATTATTGACCAGTTGCACTAATAAGACTTTTGGGTGGTCGCGAGAGGTGACTCCGCGGTATATTGTGTAAAAGGCAGGCTTGATTAGGTGCCGCAGACAGGGATGTCGACGGGTTGTTCAGTCATCTGGGAGCGGCAAAGTTGCGAGCTAAAAGAAGAAAGGACAATACTGTAAAGGTCGGTGTATAGCCCTGCAGGGCAATACAAACAAGATCAGCCAATTTGGGCGGGCTAAACACGGGATCGGGCAATACAAAAGCTCGGGCTATGTATACAAAGGACTTTAGACCATCTTCATTTTTGCTCCAATTTTTCACCCTAAATGCCATAGTCCATGTTCAACATACTATTTTCAGTTACACAGGCCACACATTTTGTGGTTCCTGAACTAACAATACTGTGAATAAAGCCTTGTGAGCGTAGTTCTTTGCACAGCCCGATATCGCGCTATATACGAGGCAAAAGTGCGATATAAGCCAAATTGGGCGGGCTATACACGGGATCGGGCAATACACGGTATCGGGCTATACACCGACCTTTACAGTAAACGACGTCGATGACCACGTCTACTCTGCATCGATCTAAACTTTCACTTATTATTATAAATACCGCGGGGCCACCTCGCGACTACCCAAAGGTATTAGTGCAGCGCTGGTCCATGTTTTTCCCAGTGACTCCTCGGAGCACTGAAGTCCATCAGCTTTGTCCTCAGTACAAAAGGACAAGGCCAGCTACGCACAAGTCAGCCAACAACACCACGACCCCAATCGACAACAGCAAATTCTTTTCAAGCGTCCACATGATATTTCGCCATTCTCCCAGCTCCTTCTTCATTCGCCCGTTTACATGCTTCAACCTCTCGTTTTCCTTTTGACGGAGATCCAGTTTCGTCTGCAACGTGGCGTTTTCCTGACGACTGACAGCGAGCTCTTCCTCCCGCTTGTTTTGAAACCATTCGGTGAGGGTCTTGCATAGCCTCAATCTTACGAGTTTCCCTTCAAGTTCGTCTTTTTCTTCCTCTGCCTGCGTCAAGCGCCTTTCCAAGCTATCAACCTACAGTACCAAAGATAAAGACAATTCCTGATTGACAATTGAACGACGCCGCATGAAGAAGAAGGCTCATCCACAGCTACTACGTACATTACTTATGTTAGTTATGTACGCACATGATTCGATCGGCATAGTCGGCATAGCTAAAGTCGACCTTACTACAGGTTTATGCCGTGTGTTATAAATATCTCCGGATCAAGCCATCGTAGAGCAAAGCGGTCAAAAACGCCACGGCTATGTTTTAGCGGGATTTCCAATCAAAAACCGCTTGATTCTAGCTGCTCTCAGTGGCGAAGTCTTGCCGATTTTCTTATATACGGAAAATCGCTACAATGAGTGTAGACCATTGGGCAATTCTAAACCGCGCAAACGCCCGATAAATCAAAAGTGGTAGAAATACGCGTTCGTGACAAAGACGATGTAAATGCGCATCGGACGTACAGGGTCGTGGGGTGTCGTGGTTTGTGTGGTTTAGCGTCTGCCAAATGTCTACGAAATTTCCGTATAAGGAAATTGGCGACATCTCGCCACTGAGAGCAGCTACATAGAAAGAAGCAAGCGGTTTTTTGATTTGGAAATCCAGCTAAAAGTTAGCTGTGGCGTTATTGACCGCTTTGCTCTACGATGGCTGGATCCGGAGATATTTATAACACACGGCATAAACCTAAGGTCGACTTTAGTGTCGTGGTATTGTACTGTCAAACGTGGCAGGTGCACTACACACGAACACACGTGGTGAGGTGAGTGAACAATTCCAGCAACCGACTCCATTACCAAAAATATATGTACAATCCCTGCATAGAGACAGGGACAGGGATTACAGGGATTCTACACAGGGACAGGGATTCTACACAGGGATTATATATTTTTGCCATTATCGTGTGTTACTTCGCAAGAAGCCTTGCACCCCTCCGTCTTTAGCGTCTCAACTTCCAACGCCAGTCTCTTCACATCTGCTGCATGCGCGGTGACCTGTCTTTGATAATCATCACATTCTTTCTTCACTTCGGCCATCTTCTCGTTCAACGTGTTCGTCTAAAAGTATACCAAGTTGATAGCAATAAGCAATGTACTATCAAACGTGTCAGTGAGGTGCGCTTACACACGAACACACGTGGTAAGGAAGCTTCATAAAGTGCGTCACGCTGAAATTCCTCCGACAGACCCCCCCCCCCCCCCCCTCGTCACGTGACGTTACGTTTCAGTCAGTATTGAATGCGGTACCGATGTACATATTATGTATTATGATATGTATGTACTGTACAGGGTGTTTCATATTATACTCGCCGGATGTTTGTTATTATATCTCCCCACCGGAGTGTCACATTCGAGTGCGGTTTTTTGCGTTGAATAGCCAAGGCTTCAACGTTGATGCAGCCAAAATTTTAGCTTCTTAGGTTGCATTGTCATGGCGCTGTAAGCGGTCAAATTTGCGGCGCCTTTTTTGGCGCAAAACGGAGGCTGGGCACTGAGGCGGGGCAACGGATTTGCATTTCCGCTTTTTCTCGCTCTTTCAAGTCTGTTCACCATTCCACGCTAACTTTTATGCATTTTTGAGCAGTCTTGTCGAAGATAGACTTCAGTTTGATTACCATGGCATCAGCGTCCCAAGGAAAAGCTTGGATGACCGAATTTTGGCTGTAACACTGTTTGCTAAGTTCGAATCTGCAAGAAAAGTGGCATGGAGGTAGAAAACTCTACCGAAACTTGTGCTCCAGATAAAAACTGGGGAGGGAAATACTGCGGAAGGAAAACTAAGGAGAGAACTGGGTTAGGCAAACTGGGGAGAGAAAAACTGGAGCCGATCTGTACCTGGCCGCCTGCAAAAATGTGTGAACATTGACGCTTTGCAAATCGAGCTGTTTGAGCCGCTTTCTGTTGGCCTAGAAAGCTGAAATTTTGGCTGCACCAACGTTGAAGCCTTGGCTATTCAACGCAAAAAACCGCATTCGAATGTGACACTCCGGTGGGGAGATATAAGCACAAACATCCGGCGAGTATATTATGAAACACCCTGTATGTAGGTCTAATCTATTGCTTCTTTGATACTGTATATGATGTACGGTCCATCAACAAAGCACATACTATATTGACGTGTGAAAAAGCTCAGGGTAAGCATTGTATTGGTTGACGTTGCTTGATTTGGTGCTGGAATTTCGACGTGACGTCACGTTTGCCCCGATCCCCCCCCCCCCCCCCCTCTCCCACACCAACGTCACGCTAACGTCACATCAGCCAGGTCGCCCTCCCCCCCCCCCAATTTCTGCGTGACGCACTTTATGAAGCTCCCCTAAAGGTGAGTGAACAATTCAGCAACCGACTCCATTATTATCATGTTGTTACTTCGCAAGAAACCTTGTTCAACTCCGTCTTTAGCGTCTGGCCCTCCAACTTCAGTCTCATCACCTCTGCTTCATTAGCGGCGGCCTGTCTTTGATAATCATCGCATTCTTTCTTCACTTCGGCCATCTTCTTGTTCAACGCAATCGTCTGAAAGTATACCAGGTTGATAGCAAGAACCACGATAGTCCGTTGTTACTGACTAGGTACGAGAGGGTAATCAATCTCAAATATCCAGGTTTTGCGCAAAATAGTAAATTTGCTCCTTCGCAAACAAATATAGAAAATGCGCGAGTTCGAACAGACAAAAGGAATAAAATGCGGTCAGGAATAAAACTGCAGGAAAATAGGTTACGCAGGTAAATTCACGCCTCGCCACGTGTGCAGTGCACTACTGTTGTGCGCATACAATGAAAGCAAGAATACATGTAGAGTACCGTATTTTTGGGTGTATATCCCCCTATTGTATATCCCCCCTAGTGTATAACCCCCATTGGACCTCTCAATTTTTGTATACCCCCATGGGGCTATACACCCAAAATACGGTAACTCCAAGTACTGTACAATACATATTCAGTACATACCTACATGCAACACGCTCAGAGGTTATACGTACCGCACCTAGGTACTTACTACAGTACAACCACATTCCTCCCTTGCTCACTGAAAAGTGACTACCGTTAGGCAGGCCACTGGTGCGCTTCAGACGTGCTCCGAGTTTGCTCTGAGCGATTTCGCTCCGAGTTTGGAACATGACTTTATTTTGAACCGAAACGAACGTCAATTATACTCGTACGTCTTCGTCGAATTACAAACTCGATTGTTCACACGCACGTTTGAATAACGGAGCGAGCTCGGTACGAACTTGGAGATTTTACATATTGAAGCCATATTCAGGACTACGAATTCGGGAGATTCGGTGTTCACATCTGAAGGGCACCACTGACAGTGACAACGGAACAGCAATAAAACGCACCAACCCTTGCAATCCTTGCTTGCGTCAAAAACATTGCTTATGCGTCAAAAACCATGCATCTTGCATACATGCATACCTCATCCAACAACTGGACAGCCAAGGGAAGACCCTTTGAAGTTTGAGCCGAAGTACTATCCTGACTCTGAGGGCCCGTTTCACGGTCAAAATATAACGGAGCGATCATGTTGTACCGAGAGACCGGCTTGCGACATTGCGGACACGTCTGAGAGCGTTCCAACCACTCAAGGATACAACGATGATGATACGTATGGTCGCAAATTACAGCCGCTACATCTCCTTCCACCAGAACATAGTCATCTCCGGATATTGAACACTCCATCCTTCGTCTATATGGTTTTAGTGGCTGCGTACCAGTGAGCTACTTTACTAATCGCAGAGCAATCTAAACAAGAGAAAGTAACGCACAGAGACATAAACATACCAGAGTAGAGTAGGAAAACACAACAGAACCGTAATTACCGGTGCATAGCCCCCCTATGCATAGCAGGCCCATATTGGCAAAACAAAAAATGCCCCAAAGTATTAGGCCCTGCCTGTGCATAGTCCGATGTAGAGAGTACCTGAAGCTACTGTACCTATAGCTACCAATAGCCACTCCCACGCCCTATGCATATGCATAGCCCCACCTACGTAAGACCTCCTCTCAATTTTTGCATGGGACTATACACCGGTAAACACGGCATGCATTCTTTACATAAACTAATTACGTGCATATCAAAACAAAAGAAAACATACACTCACGATTGCGAACTTATAGCTTGATCGTTTTCCTAACCTACCTAATTCTGTGCTTGAAAGGAATATTCAGCCTCCGTTCTTCCGCTTAGCTTCTTTGTTCTTCCTTTCTCTTTCACGCTTTGCTTTGCTTCATCCTTCGGACTTTCGCTTCTTTCTTCGCTATCGCTCGCTCGGCGTTCGCTTCCAGGATGAGGAATATGCAAATTTTGAACACGCGCGGCGATAATAATGCGGTAAATGGTAATTTGTAATCGACATAAACAGAGGATCAACGAAAAATGTGGACCTCTTGAAATTAGCTCCGCCAAAATGACGCACATGGTTTTGTTTGAATTACCCTGTGCCCATTGTTTGTGCGATCCTCCACCTTCTTTATCCTCCACCTCCACCTTCCATCTTCCCTACCATCCTCTTTCTCCTCCATCCATCCATTATACTTCACCTTCCATCCATCTATCCCTCTCCCTCTCTCCTCCATCATCCTGCACAATCAACTCAACACAACACCTATCAACCAATCTGCTCCTCGCAATTGACAAGCATTTGCACAACTGACAGCAACTGACATTATTATGAGGAGCCTTTGCATCCAATGACAACCAACGTGTGAGAGTTGCAAAACTGGGTCAACCATTGCCAAAGTTATACAGCTCTGCATGCATGCGTATGTATTTGACAGTGGTTGCACAATCAGTCGTCAACCACAGGGAGAAGCCGTCTTTGTCGTTCGCTTCTTCTGAACCAGTTGCTCCTTTCCATTGATCTCTCCCTCGTCTATACAGCCAACAAATCATATTATTTTGGCGACGCCTCTGGGATTCGCGTGGTTTTATACACGCGAGAAAGTCGCACACTTCCGCAAGATAGGGTAACTCTGAAATTTTCGCATATCGCATCGCATTTTATTCGGAGAGCCCAGGACCGAGCCAAAACCAACTGTATACTCATATCAATCAAGTCATCGAGCCTGGTTCATGTTCGAATGCACATGGCATGATCTAATTTTTGCGACCGCTTGTTGCACAGCAGCATAGTTTGTCAACTCACTTATGCATATGGTGCGGAAGCGGAATTTATGGACTGAAATTTTACACCGTGCGGGGTGGGGTGGGTGCTGAAAATATGGAACAACTGGATTTGCGGTAACCGTGACATAAACAGGGAGTGGCACGACGTAACTTTGAATTTGAACCGAATCAAAATCATGTACTACAGTACATGTTCTGTTATACTTCCATCGCTACAGTACAGAATCTATAAAAAGTGTTTTCTGGCTCACTGATAAGAAAAAAACCTGTACCATTTATAAATTTAGTCGCTGTTGCTTGTCAGGTTAAAAAGAGCTAGCTTCTGTCTTCTGGTTTTACTTTTTGTTTATGGTTTAGTTATGTAACAACTGAAGAGCACCGCTGTCCTGCCATCATGGTTCAATTAGTATCACGGGTGGCATTCTTCCTGGTTGCCTCCCACACTGCCGTCGTAATGGCCGCGTTCACCAGACGTCCGTTAATCCGTCCGTCAACCCGTATTCGGTTGACGTATGTATAGGGTTAGGGTTGGGGGGTTGACGGACAGACACGTTACGAATTGACGAACGGATGGGGATTTACGGACGTCTGGTGAATGCGGCATGACGCGATGGACTGAGCTTCAGCTACCATTCAGCTACCATCATGATTACGACTATTACTGGCCATTTTCTCAGATGAGTCAATCAGCTCTGGTCAAATCTCTTCCGCCAGATGGATTCCAAAAATACCATCTGGTTTCGGAGCACAATAATCTTAGAAGGCTCGTAAGAAAAAACTATCTTTGAACGCCCACTGTTGCTCATCTAATCTAACTCTATTCGCTACTTACGCCAACAATTATGGATACGGACTGAAAAAGCACAACAGTCATGCGACCACCCAGAATTTTTTAGCGCAAGTAGCGAATACCCCGTTCGTTTCTTATCTTTTGCACAATGTACAGCTTTGTTTTATATCACTTCGGCTTATGTACATAGATTCCAGCTACCAACATGCAGCTGCTTCGATGGGATGCAAGCCTCGCCGTTTCAGCTCAAAGACATGCGGACACTTGCGATTTTCTGCACAGTGACGAGCGAGACCGGAACAAAGCAGGGGAGAACATCTGGGCCTGGTCTCGACCCGACTATTCCGGTGCTGTTAGACGATGGTTTGAAGAAGTTTATGATCCGGCTTGTGGCTGTGGAGACACATACAAAAAGTGCTGCGGCCATTACTTGCAGGTGTGTAAAATGTACAATATACGTACACCGGTGGTAGCAAAAATGTAGCCTATAACCCTGTATTATTGGTGAGTTGAGGAAGAAAGTAAGAAACACACAGGAGATAAGTACGTATAAGGTAGGTTGTCGTACGCCGAAGTATGTACGCCGACAGGTAATGAATACGCAGAACCTGTGCCATTATTTTCAGGTGATCTGGGCTGACACTAATTCCATTGGCTGTGGTTTCGCTGAGTGCCACTCGATTCGTGGAGCTGGTCCAAGAAAGCGATTCGTGCTGGTGTGCCATTACCAACCTCCTGGCAACCGCATCATCATCTACAGATCGGGTCAACTTGCACTGCCCGCTTTCAAACACCAGAATGTGACTCACGGTCCCTGCAGTGAATGCCCACCAACGACTAGACAGTGCTTGTTCCGCCTGTGCCATTGAAGATTTAAGATTAGTGCTGCCTGCATGTCCAACAATCAGTACAGTAACCCGTGCCGTAGTGCTCAATTATTGTTTTTGCGAAGTTTAGATTTGGCTTGTTACAGATGTCTATGAAATTTTGCGTTGTCGATCCGCGTACATCTAGAATGGAGCCCGCTTTCGCTTTCACAACCCACCAATTAGTAGTTTGGCGTGGGGGAGCGCGCCCGCCCAGCGAGGCACGTGTTATAGGCGTTCATGACTTGGCAGAGATTGTTTTTTTGTCGGATCGGATCGGAACCGGACCGATCGGATTCGTTTCGTTTCGTGTGTGTGACGGAACGAAAGGAAGAAGAATTTTGCCAATTCTATACTTTAGAAGCCTCCTAGCTCTTCTTCGCTTTCCTTTTATGCGCTGTAATTTTGTAATTGTGCATGTGTGATGTGTCTTTGTTCGGGTTTTGCTTTGCGCGAGATTTAGTGATGCAACTATCTGCCCAGGCCTTTCATCATCACAAAACCTCTTTTTCTGATTGTTTCCAGGTCTGATCGTTGGTTATAAGCAAGCAGATCACTCACTGAACTGATCAACATTCAAAAGCGTTGGTGATTCTTTTGCGGGCAAATTTTGCCTACTTCGACTTACCATCGTCACTCACGTACACGAACTGCATTTATCTTGCAGCACGTTTATCATGCGTTCCTAGCAACTTACTCTCTGGCACAATCGCCAACTTATCACGTTATTGGACCGTCGACTTATCCACCCACGTACCTACTCTATCCTTTCTTTGCGGGAAGTATCCATATATTCCCCTAGCTAGTGTTATTGGTTGCACTTGCAGCAGTACGCAGCGCATATTTGTGTTATTGGACTCTGTGCGGTCTGTGTAGACCGAGAAACTACTGGATTGGATAGTTTTCGCTGTCTAACGATCTACTGTATTTTCCCGGAATAGCACAAAATTGCCTAACTATTCTGTGGTGAGTTAGCCCCGTGTACTATTTCTCTGTTTGTCCCACGGTGCGTTAAGAGTAAACGGGCAAAACATGGCGGATGCAAGCAGTGAGATTCCGACCTCCGAAAAGAAAATTGAAGAAACTGCCAGTAAGTCGAGTAAGGTTGTCGTATGCTCATATAGACCGTATTTACCGGTATAGGGTACTGTGGGGTAAACCCGGTCATCTAAGCTCCTGTTTCATCACATGACGAACCAAATAACTCATTTGAAAGAGGAGAGTTCAAGGAATCGATTGAAATAAATTTCTCTCAATAAATTGCTGAGATATGCAGCCCTGTGAAACTTTAGGTGGCCCGATTTTCCCATGGCCCGGTTTACGCTGCGTTCACCATAGGTCCGAAAATTTGTACGTCTGTACGTCCGACATATCTAGGAGAGGAGTACATGGCACACGACCATGTATTCCTAGATACATCGGATGTACGGACGTCAAGGTGAACGCGGCATTACCCTGTTTATGACACTATTATGTTCCCTTTGCAGCCCTGTCAGCAACGGAGGATGATAACCCCGTAGTAGAACATATGGAGACAAAAGGCAAGGAGTTAGACGCGAAGGAGGAGAAGCAACAGAGTTCGCCGAGCGCAGAAAGTCCTACGAAAGAGGAGAAGGAAAAGACGACGGGTGAAGAGAGCGACAAGAACAGCACTCCTACACCTCCACCTCCTCCTCTCTTCGCCGCTAGTAGATGGAGCGAGGCGGATTCTTCGCTTCCCGAATTGGGATGGGGTGATCTGCCCCCTGCACCCACCGTCCCCGATCGGGAAGAAATTCAACCGTCCTCTTCTCCCGAGACTGAAGACGACGAAGGAGAAGGAATGGCGGAGGAAAAGGGAGAAGGAGGAGAGGAGGAGAAAAAAGAAAAAGAGGAGGAGGATGAGGATGAGGCAACTACTCAAACGGAAGCGTCCCTAGCGGAGACAGAGGAAGCGACAACGACACCGACGACGAAAGGGTCGACTCCTCAGCAGCAGAGGAACCAGCGACGAACGAGACCCAAATACACCAACGACGTCACCGCGGCTCTTTTCGTAAGCGGGGAAAAAGGGAATATGTGGGGAAAGGCGCGGGGTAATTCGGGCCGAGGGAAGGGGAATTTGGACTACATTCCAGGTGCATGGGTATGTAGTGTTCGCTTGGCAGAGAGAGAGAGAGAATACTGTGCAACCGTGGCAGAGATGGCAATGTGTAAATTATTTTGACAGACACATGCAACGTTTCAAAAGAGGGATGAGGAAGTGTGTGGCCTGAATTACCCCGCACTGCTGCTTTACGTATGGACCAATTGCGCTGTCGCGATGGGAAAGGGCGATGACGGAAAGGGCGATGACGACCCCGCGGTATTTAGTGAAAGTTTGGATCGGTGCCGGCGGGGTCGTCGATGTCATTTGGTGTCAATTCTTCTCTTCACTCGCTCCTTTTTTGCTCCCAGATGACTACACAACGTTGACATCCCAGTCGGCACCGATCTAAACTATCACTAAATACCGCGGAGTCTTTATTAACCAACCCCATCGCGACAACGCAACTGGTCCATAGCGGAACGTTCTGCGTACGCTATGACCGAGTGTGCCTGGTTCAATTCTAGTTGGGTCCATTTTCTTTCCCCTTTTTTGGGGCCCTGCTTTTGTCGTTTGAAGCGTGGCACACGTAAAAGGGATGGGAGTTTATGTTTACCATTCATAGCTTTTGGATCGGCCTGCTGTACTGCGCATTATTTCGTATACGCACACGTTCTTCGGTCCGATGTACATACGTACATATTAGCCCACCTTGGTATTGTATGTACTGTACGTACAGTACATGCAGCAACCGCCGTTAGCTCATAGCTGCGTTGAATAGCAGGAAGACGACTTTGATTTGGTCTTTTGTGAACTGAGTCCCCCATTTCTGCCGTTTACTACGTAACGCGTGAGTCCTCATGGCAGGGGAGGGAAGAGAGAGTGCACAATTGCACATCTACATAACATGTTTTGTTTACACAGTTTTGTGCATGCTCTGATTTGAAATGCTTGGGCTGCTTGATCTTCTACTCACCTCCCTGCGCGCATGCACAACGTTATGCACGGTATGTTGTTTGTTGCATATTGCACAATAAATAGCACGTCCCGAGACAAGCAAAGTGAACTGCACTGCAGGCTGATCTAGAGATAAAGCAAAGTGTAGAACAGCTTGTTAGCTTATTGTTGACAGCATCTATCTTCTGAATTGTAGTGCTCATCTGATTTGTTTGTTATGGTCGTGTTGTGCATAACTCAACACACTGATTTGATCTCTGACGCTGCTGTACAGAAAGAAAGCTTCCACCAAAATGACGACTACTGACGTGGATGAGACAGATGGAAATTACTTGTCGCTTTTGGTGGAGTACCTACTCTTTGCTTTGTTCTTCCTTTCTTTCTCTTGCTCATGATGCTGTGCGGGGTAATTCGGGCCATCCCAGACCTATTCCCTGAAAAGGGAGACGATGGTGTCAAAATCATCCTTTACACCTACCGCGACCTGGCGTAATTGTTGGCAACAAATTGTTGTCCTTTAATGGGTGCTGTCGGTTTGTTGACGAACGAAAAACAAACCGACAACACCCATGTATAAAAGAACAACAAACCAGCAAGAGCTGAATGACTTGTTGCTAATAAATGACGCCAGGTCGCGGCATGTGTTAATGCGCCTGGGAATCCCCCTGCGCTCCTGCCCAAATTACCCCCCAGCCGGCCCGAATTATCCCGCACTATCATATTATCATGTCTGCTTTCTCTCTTTTATTTCACGCTTTGGTCATGATTTTGTTTATTTTCTGTGCTTGTAGCAGAATCACACGACTGCGTACGGGCGCTACTCGCAGGTGCAGCAACAGAGTCGCCAGCCTATTTCACCGCGTCGCAATGCAGCCGGATCGTTCAGTTTTCATCTGCAGGAACTGACCAAACGACAGGAGGTATGTGTGTAGACACTAGTGGGCGACACACGTGGTGAGTAAACTCACGGGGAATTCCCCATAAGTATGCGGAATTCCCCATAAGCATAGGGAGGCCGGTGAATTCACCGTGAGTTTCAAACTCACCATCGTGTGAACATAAAGAAAAATTTTGCGCTGGGATCAAGTGAGAAATGAGAATGCTCTACACGAAAAATAAAACTCGAAGTTCAAACTCACCGGTGAATTCACCGTCGTAAGTTTACTCACCACGTGTGTAGCGCGCTACTGTATTCATTCGCTACTTGAGTTATTATCAGTGAACTACACACGTGGTGAGTAAACTCACGGTGAGTTTGAACTTCGATCAATAGCTCAAGTAGTGAATAGAAGGAAACTCGAGTTTTCTTCTGGCTTTGATGCCGCGTTCACCAGACGTCCGTAAATCCGTCCGTCCGTCCGTCAACCCGTATACGGTTGACGTGGGGTTGGGTTGACGGTCGGACGGACGGACGGATTTTCGGACCTCAAGTGAACGCGGCATGAGTTTGCACGAATGTGCGGGACCCGTACGTACGGTTTACCCTCACTAGCGCGAATCCACGTGCGCGCCTCTCAGGAGCGCGAAACCCAAAATAGCGCCATGAGGTGAGCGCGTCATCTCACTAGCGCGATTTGCATGTGCGCGCCTGGAAGTTTGCGCAACTCTCATTTGCGCGACACCTCGAAAAAGCGATTTTATGTTTTCGCGACCCCCAAAAGCGCGATTGTATGCTTTAGCCACATGCCAAAAGCGCAATTCGCTACAAGGCATTTTGTTTTACAAAATGTAATCAAAGAATGCAAGTTGTGCTTTTTTCAAAAAGGCTTAGGAGGGGCTCAGGCTTTAGGCTTAGGCTGAGGCTTAGGTATTGGATGCAGAGGCTCAGCCTAAGCAAGCCTAAGCCTAAGCAAGCCTAAGCCTCAGCCTAAGCCTGCGACTGTTCAAGTTGTATCCAGCGTAACGCCGGGTGTGTACCATATGGGGACAGGGACACAGTAGGGTCACAGGAACACACTAACTTCTAGACGGTAGGAAATCACCCTTTGCGCTCATGAGATATGCGCAACTGGGACTTCGCGCTAGTGGATATTTGCGGACATTTTTCGGCGCGCACAGTACGTGTCGCGCTAATGAAAGAGCGCTCTTCTGGAAAACGCGAACATTTGGTGACGCGCTACTGACACTTCGCGCTTTTGATTTCGCGCTTCTGGGTGATGCGCAACTGCAATTCGCGCTAATGAGAACATCCCGTACGTACCTAAGAATGCACTGCTTTGTTCGTTTGTGCATAACTGCAACTGCATGCGTTTGACGGGGCTTGGAAAGCTGGGTCACTTACTTCGGGAGAGTTCTGTTGTGTTGGTGCATGAAAGTAATTACGACAGAAACTTGGCTCGGTCACGCAACGAAATGTTCTGTATTCTGCGTAGTGCATCAATAGCTATCGCTTGCTACCACGTACGGCGTGTTTGTTCTACTTTTTCTTCGCATGCGGATATGTTCCATGTCTTTTCGTTTGTCTTTTTGGGATTTAGACAGCTGTCCTGCTTACTGACAGTTTCCTTTCACCTTTTTCTTGTGTAAATACCCGAAAGCACATGCCGAAACTAGGCATGCAATGCACTGCACTACATACACTTGCTTCTGGGACCTCTTTCTCTAAGCGCAATTATGTTTTAGCTCTGTAGCCCATGTTATAGTTGAAAAAGGTGCGTGCTCGGGCAAAACTGAGTCTGATTGGCTCAGGTTACCAAATTTTTACCCATGTACACGCGCTGCAATTTGAGAGCGAAACGATACTGCCATTCTGTCCTGTATGAATGAATACCGGGTAAATGCTTCAAGCTTTTTGCTTATGGAGGCTTTCTCCTTAGGAGTGGAGAAATGATTATGGCAGTGATGTATGTGTAATCTGCCCTGTTTACCATACCTGATTGTCAAAAATTTTTGCCTGTTTGCACAAGAAGCTGATGCTGCCATCTGACTTGATGATGCAGTGTTTTTTGATGCGCTTTGTGCCCGTTCATTTCCTCCGGTATACGTATATTCTAGGTGTCTTTCTGTGTACGTACGGGTCGAGTGATGGTCCATTCACATATCGGAGAAGTTATGCGTTGGGCGCACGCTCGACGTGTCCATGGCTCTCGACACATGTAAAGGCATGGACAATATCCATGGATGCGCCTTGCATACGCCGAGCGCATAGTCTTCCAATGTGAATGAGCCTGGAGTGTGTGTGAGCTGTGTTCCGCGCCTTTTTTCAATCTGAATCATCGCTCCACACCGATATTTCGTGGCACCCACTACGGCTGAGTAATTTTGTAGAAAATAGGTAACTTGTAATGTGATCGTGATTATTCGAGCTTGCTTGCTCACAAGTGAACGATTTTCTTGCGCACGTGACGACGATAGATAGAGCGGGCCTTTTATTGTTGCATGTAGGTAGTTAACGCGTACCAGGCAGCTCAGTACCAGCCCAGCCCGCTGTATTATTGTAAGTGTGAAAACGGTTGAAAAATTGATGAATCTCTGACTAGCCGGCAGTTGATGTATAATCTGTAACTGATCCTTGACGGGTGAGTGGACGCTAGGAATCTGACACGAGTTGACTGTAGTGAGGCGTATTGTATACGTAGTCAACGCTAACACCTACAAACCCAACATATCTGCGAACTTCGCTCAATCCAACGGATCAACGAATCAGTATTGTGCTTGCTCTGGGACGTGGGAAATTGAATTCATCTGGCGTGACCAACCGACAAATCTACGTACCTGCTACTTTAGGGTACGGTGGGATAAGGCGAGACCATGGAAAAAGTTCCCAAAAATTTTTGCTAGCTTGGTGGACCCGAACCAATGATAGGCCTGGTCGTAACTGTGGACTTTTGCGCCTTAAGTACTAGGTCCTGGTCCGGCGTAAAGTAGAATTACGAGGTTATTTGCAGCAAAAAACTTCTATTTTACGTACCAGGACCTAGGACTGAAGGCGCAGACAGTCTCACAGTTTATGTCCACGTCTATGATTCCAGAATCACCCCAAGGGCTTTGGTTGAAGAAAGCTTTTGGTAGCCACTTCTTCGTTCCTTGTACGGCTTTATCCCACAGTACCCTATAGTATTCTGCGCTCCTTTGCTCTGGCTCAATAACTTGCCAGCCAACTGGTGCTTGCGGTTCAGTAGTATCTGAAACTTGTCCCTTTGTATGTGTCTGTGGTGGTGAAAACTTGGGGTTGAGAATCATGCTTTGTCCCTGCTTACCAGCGGTATTCGTACCTCCTACTCCGGGAGATATGGTGCCTGTGGACCCCGCATCTGCATTTTTTGGCCTGGTAAGATCATCTGTCTCATCATGGCTCATTCACAATGGAATAAAAATGTGCTCGGCTTACGTCCGGCGCATCTATGTATGTCTTTGCGTATGTCGAGCCATGGACACGCCGAGCGTAGGTACGCATGGCTCACACGCAAAGACGTGGATAGAGCGTAGTACGATGAGCGCATTTCCTTTCAATGTGAATGGACCATCATAAGAAATACTGGGATAGTTCTTTAGGACGGCTAATAGTCGAAAACGCCATGCCTTGCTCTATCTAGCCGAGCAGCTGAAAACCTAGTTGAGGTCATTCAGGTGTGTATAGTAGTTCAATCGATAGGACGCTCGCCTGGATCGCGAGAGGTCTAGGGTTCGATTCCCAGGTTGGTATATGGTCTTCTTTTGGTTTTGAGCTAGATAAGAAGAACGCTTGTTGTCGGACCTTACCTTATCTCTTTGATTTCCCCATGCTACGTATTTTACTTACAGGTAATGAGCGTACCCACGGCATGCATAAGTTCGTTGTACGGGTTGGTCGATTTACAGTACTGTAGTTATGTAATGTACTGCACCGCGTGAATGCAGTGGTGTGGTTCAAAGTGGCGTGTC
Source organism: Epsilonema sp. ZAB3_2 (assembly GCA_030247985.1). Taxonomy (NCBI): domain Eukaryota; kingdom Metazoa; phylum Nematoda; class Chromadorea; order Desmodorida; family Epsilonematidae; genus Epsilonema; species Epsilonema sp. ZAB3_2. The sequence goes on from JASAMW010001060.1 coordinate 28,054, forward strand.
GGCTGTTCCATTTTATCGTTGTTCCTGGCTGTTATCCAACAATATTTCAAAGTTTGAGCTGTCGATTTGTCGTTTGATTGGTCCGCATTCGCTGCCTTCCTACGGTTTCTGGTTGGGTACGGTGGGGTAAACCCGGCCACCTAAACAAGCACGTGAACTTGCTGTTTTCAGAAAATGATGAACCAAATAGCTCATCTGAAAGAGGAGAGTTCAAGGAATAGATTGATGTGTAACATTTGTCTCAATCGGTCCAATGGTTGCTGAGATATGCAGCCCAGTAGCTTTGGTGGTCGGGTTTTGCCATGGCCGGGTTTACCCCATGGTACCCTTAGTTGTCACTTGTAAAATATAGGTGCGACGATTAGATTGTGACGAGATGCGGGGGGAGAGAGAGAGAGACGGCAGGTTGGACAAAAATGTATGATGGCGACTTGACGATGCATTTCCGTCGGCAGATCATGACGACAGACGGTGCGGAAAAGATTGAGGTGGTTGGCTGGCGCGTTCGCTCTGTTATTAGCCTTACCCTGTAGCAGTTGTGCGCAGTTCTGTCACATTACCGTTATCATTCGTACATTGGCGTAATCATTCCGGTACAACTTCCGGTAAAAGTTTGATCTCGTTGAATCACCGCCCGATCGCTACAACAGCCGTATTTATTTCCGACGAAGTCAAGCGTACCTATTTTGTTGTAAAACCACTCTGATTTCGCACAATCAACGAGTAAGAAGTGAGTGAGAGTGAGTAAGGGGTAAGAGCGGCCACTCCGCCATAGCTATCGGGTAGGGTCAA
>JASAMW010001064.1:0-10980 GCA_030247985.1 Epsilonema sp. ZAB3_2
TATTGGTCGCGCAGTTGAGTTAGCAACTGTGGGGCAGGCCGGTACGTAGTACGTTGGTCGGCCGTCGTTGTGTATGGTGGGAGTCTAGGCGGAGTGGGCTGTGCCCCCAGAATGTCTGAATGCATAGTTCAAAGTGTTCCAGTGTTCGGGTGTTCGAGTGTTCAAAGTGTTCAGCTGACAGTACATATTGTGCGTCGGTAGCTCAGTAGCATAGGACTGTACGCAGATCGGCGCAATAGTCCTCGCGAAGTAGTGAACAGCAATAGTCCTCACAAAGTAGGACAATTTATTGTTTGGCGACGATGTCCATGGAACTGCCAGTCTGTAGAGAAATGGTTTCTCGTTCGCAATTTCTTGCAGTTAGTCAGGTAACACTTATCAAAATTACAGGGTGTATCAGAATAAACTCACCGGGTGTTTGTGCCTCTCATTCCTCAATGGAGCATTCGATTTCAGTACGCTCTTTGTATTTTGTAGCTACAAGCCTAAGACCGCCGTGAAAAATGATCCTCCGTTGTGGAGTTATAAGCACAAACATCCGGTGAGTAAATTATGATACACCCTACATATTATTGTCTGCGTGTACTGTATTGAGGGACCAGGGGGGGCCCCCCCCCTCCCCCCCCCTTCCTCCCCCCCCCCCCCCCAGCCCCTGTCGCTCTTCTCCCCTACCCTTGGGGATTCCGGCGACGTTGGTGAGGGCGTTCTAAAATTTCAACTTTCTAGGCCTACAGAAAGCGGCTCAAAATTGCTGACCTCAGAAGTCGAGGATTTGCCTAATATTTTACCGTAATGGAGAGCATAATTCTACCATCCCAAAGCTAATACATTTTCAAAACATGTTCAATATCCTATGCAGGATGCGGCAGAACCAAATCTGCTGCGGTAGTGTGAATAAAAATTGAAAACTCAGCTGTGGAATGCTAACTTTGTCCTTAAAATCCAGGTTTTGCCCCATAGTGAAAAAAAACGTAAATTTCTGTGTCCGACAGTTTGAGCCTTTATAACTTCCTTGTTAGATGGACTACGGGGCTTAAATTTTGTCTGCTCAATTGTTGAAGCCTTTAGCTACAAAATACAAAAGAGGTACTGAAATCGAATGCTCCATTGAGGAATGAGAGACACAAACACCCGGTGAGTTTATTCTGATACACCCTGTAATTTTGATAAGTGTTACCTGACCAACTGCAAGAAATTGCGACGAGAAACCATTTCTCTACAGACTGGCAGTTCCATGGACATCGTCGCCAAACAATTGTCCTACTTCGTGAGGACTATTGCTGTTCACTACTTCGCGAGGACTATTGCGCCGACCTGCGTACAGTCCTATGCTACTGAGCGACCGACGCACAATACGTACTGTCAGCTGAACACTCGAACACTCGAACACCCGAACACTGGAACACTTTGAACTATGCATTCAGACATTCTGAGGGCACAGCCCACTCCGCCTAGACTCCCACCATACACAACGACGGCCGACCAACGTACTACGTACCGGCCTGCCCCATACATACTAGTTGCTAACTCAACTGCGCGACCAATACACTCTACGTACTGTCACCAAACACTGGAACACTAACATTCTGGAACACTGGAACACTTGAACACTCTGAACCGTGCATGCAGACAGTCTGGGGGCAAAGCCCACTCCGCCTAGACTCCCACCATACACAACAACGGCCGACCAACGTACTATGTACCGGCCTGCCCCACAGTTGCTAACTCAACTGCGCGACCAATACACTCTACGTACTGTCACCCAAACACTGGAACACTAACACTCTGGAACACTGGAACACTCGAACACTTTGAACTATGCATTCAGACATTCTGGGGGCAAAGCCCACTCCGCCTAGACTCCCACCATACTGAGCGACGGACGCACCAGACGTACTGTCAGCCAAACACTCGAACACTGGAACACTCGAACACTTTGAACTATGCATGCAGACATTCCATACGCCTCACTGCCCAGTCGAGTATACTAAGTACTCGAATACTGAATATACTGTGCAACCTGATCCCCACCACCGCAAACCCCCTAATCCCATTTGGTACTCATTTCGTAGTCCGCCGTACTAAAAACTCAGTAAACAGCAACCATGCAGCACGCAGCAACCATGCAGCATACAACTGAGTACCAAATGGGACATTCCCCAACATGGCATCAAAACGAACCTCATTGACGCACCGTAGACCTTCGCTCCTGGTCGGTGGATTGCGGGGATGCAGGCAGATGTGTCCATACTCCCCTCCGACCGACAAGCATTGTCCTCCATTGAGATGTAATGCACCATCCATCCGCGCCTAGGCTGCAACGTTGTTTTGACTATTGTTTTCGTCAACCTATGCAGTTTAAAATCATGCTGAATCGATCCCATCCACCGGGTCATACTAAAAGGCGGACGCGGACACGGACGCGGACGCGGACGCTGTACTAAAAGGCGGACGCGGACGCAGTACTAAAGGCGGACGCATAAACGTCTAGCCCAAGAACCACGACTGATTTGTACATTTCCATGTACTCCTATAGTAATTAGTTTGAGGAGTACGTGAGACGGAGCGCGGCCGTTTTGAACTATTACTGCGGTGAGCGCGAAGAGGAACACACGACACGACGGCACGTAAAAGAACAGAAAGAAAGAAGTGGTTTTTGACCCGTCGGAACTAGTGATGTTTTAGTACTAAGACTAAGACTAAAATGTTTTAGTACTAAAGCAAGTTTGAGCTTTAGTACTAAGACTAAAACTAAGACTAAAATGAAGTCAGGTGGCTAAGACTAAAGCTAAAATTGAAGCCCGGCTAAAATCAGTTTTAGTCTTTAGCCGGGCACTAATTTGAGCATCTTTTTACAGTAGCCACAACTGGAAAAACAGCAAAAATTACCAAACTCCAATATTGCAGTGTTCGATTTCTGCATATTTTGATTTAGAGTCAATGTGAGCGTTACAAAAAGTGACCAAATCAATGAGTCATGCATTATGAGCATGTTCCAGAAGCTTTACAAGAAGTGATTATTCAGGAATTTGGCTCATATGTCTACTAGTTAGTCCGGCTAAGACTAAAACTAAAATGTTTTAGTACTAAAGCAAGTTTGACCTTTAGTACTAAGACTAAGACTAAAATCAAGTTGAGCTTTAGTACTAATACTAAGACTAAACTAAAATCAAAAATGGCCCGGCTAAAACATCACTAGTCGGAACGTCAAAGGATATTTTATCGGTGTGTGTGAACTATTTTATCAGTGTGAACTAACAACTATAACTAGCGGCTTTATCATGTCCTCCCATAACGACTCAGTCTGCAAGTACTGTTCGAAGCTTTTCCCATCCCGTCAAGCGTTGTGGAACCATAAGAACAAGCATCATGATAGCATACCTACTGATGCGTACGTGATGTCTATGGTGTGTATGTGTACGTATAGACATGTACGTACATGTACTTGCAAAAAAATGGGTAGTGTAGTGCGTACCAGGGCTATAGATGGCCTATGAAATCTGGGGCGCAAAAATTTTGGCGAGCGTAGCGAGCCACCGGGGTCTGGGGCGGAGCCCCAGCCGCCGGAGGCTACGGGGGTCTGGGGGCAGAGCCCCCAGCGGGGGTCCAGGAGGCAGCGCCCCCTGGGAAATTTTTTTCATTATTGAGAGTAGAATCGCTCATTTTCCAAGCATCAGAAACTATTCAAATTCGGCTTTTAGCGCACTCAATGACAGGTACGTATCGTATGCAAGAAGCCCGACTATGTATGTACGTACACTATGTACAAAGCCATGAATATGTCAAGCTTTAATCTCTTTTGCAAAATAGTCCCAAGGTTGGTTTGTTGTTGTTACCGTAAGGAGGCGTTGGTTTCCTGTTTCTGGCTTATTGGTTCTGTATGTACGCCGACGGAAGGCGTGGTGGCTTATTGGTTCTGTACGCCGACGGAAGGCGTGGTCTCAGCGCAGAGGTGCGCTTGAGCAGTGTTTGGTGAAACGTATTCACTCTGGTGCTTTGCGGTGTACGAGAGTGGTTGTGTTTTTTGGTCTCGTTCCGTTTTCGTCCTGTTATGTTGGTTGCGTTGCATGGTCGTCTTTTTTGGTCCAAGTTTTACCGTCATTATGGCTCCGGCTAAGAAGACTTCCGCTCCCCAGCAGAAGAAACAGACGGCGCTTCCGTGGAGGATTGGGGACCGCGCTCGCTGGCCGAGCTTCAGAACATCAGAAGAAGAACGACAGAGGAGCTGTGGAAAGCTGTTCTACCTGCAATGACAACGACGAGTCTACCTACAATGACAACGAGTCTGTAATCTACTAGTTACGCGAAACAGACAGCATTCAACCTGCGTGTTTGTTTGATTGAGATGTCTTTCGGCTGCTTTCTGCTGTTAGCAGCTATTCTTTCTACGCATCTGCATCCGTCCATGCGCTTGTCCTTGAGCGGCCGTGAAAAACTTGAGTCGCCTTCAAACTGCATACTGTATACGAACTGTACTGCCTACGTACTGTCAGTGTTTGAGAAGCCAAGTCTCGACTGTGCAGAGCGGAGTGCGAGGGACATGAATATGGATCGATTTTGCGCTCACGTCAGCCAGGTGCCGCCTCAACAGTAGTGAGTCTCCGCACCTGCCGCGCCTTCTCTCTTCTTGGCAGACACCACCACCGACAATGAATTGAAGGTTCATCTACAGCAAATTCTGGAGGACATCGAGATCTACAACAAGAAGCTTCGCATCGCCGACGCCTACCCGGATGTATGAATCAGCTAGGCCAGGAGGAGGAGGAGATAGAAAAGATCAAACAAGACCCTTCGTTGGGACCAGCCGTCATTCGAGCCAGCTACCTGAAAGAATTTCGAGCAGCAGAAAACGGTAATCTGTGTTGAATACATCCGTGCTTGGTCCTGACATTAGCGGTTGGATATGTACAATACATACCTACGTGCGGTTCGGTGTAGTATTACATACGTACGTAGCCAAGCGCTCTTGTTGAATATGTATGTGGACCAGGTAGAGCTGAGAGCAAATCCCAATAAGATACACGTGGCCAAAAGCCATTTCAATCCCAAGAATCACAATTCACAGCAGAAATTCTTTACTCAACCGCACAGGAATCACAAATCACAAAACAATGAAGATAAAATGATCATCTTACATACGTACAAATAACTTCCGGTGCTTTTCCGTTTCATTTCCTTTCAGTCCGCATAGCGGAACTGACACTCCCGAGGAGACATGATGTTTCACACAGGACAATCGTTTTCTTATGGGTATCAAGCAAACCCTATTTACATACAGTCAATTCCTTTGCGTTCGTGGATATTCAGCGTTTGTGGAAGCGTGACATAGATTTGGCGATTTTTCGTCGCCCACTCCCCAGCGACAATTCGTGTTCCAAGTAAGCCTTACCGTTTCCTCCGTTGCAGTAGTACACTGTGCAATGCATATCTGTATCTGCGTACAAGGTTTTGTGACGTTTGCTTGCGCCACCTCTACTGCCGCGATAGTGCTGATAATGCTTATGTTCGCTTGTATTTTCCGTCTCCGTAACTTTGAGCCACAATCCCACGTGCTTCTCTTTTGTATGTGTAGCATATGCTGAGCCCTGCGCTATTCTGCCTGATGGTACATACCCGAATATGGTTGGCAATAGAAACAGCATATCTGACACCTGCTGCTTTGTCTCTGCGCTCATTGCGGCCCCATAGTAGTCATTTCCAAGCAAAAAGTCTAGCTGCGATCTTTCGATGCAAGTCGGCAGCGGATCTGCCAGCGGAAACTGTTCAAATTTGTGCTGCATCTGTTTGCTAATCTGCACTGGCTTGCGCTGATGATAGGCCGTAATTGTGGGCACTACGTACGCGCTTACAGTAATCTGTCCCTTCGCGCCTTTCAAGTTCACCTGCACAATATCGCATGCTCTCTGCTGTGGCTGTTTTGCGCCAATCACCAAGTACTTCATGGGTACTGCTCTTTTCGCTGCGCGCAGCCCCAAGCGAGATGCTAAACTCTGTGTGATAAACGTGCATGTACTTCCGGGGTCAAGTATGACTCTCGTCTGCTCATTTTTCTCCTTTGCTGTCGGATTTTCGATCAGAGCGATTGCCGATTGCATGGGCACTTCAGTGTTTTCATCGCACATCATTTGTGCCATCTCTAATTTCTCGCTATCGTCACTGTCCAAGTCCTCAATTTCCTGTGCTTCAATCTCATCTGCGTATGCGGTGACCTCTTGTTCGCCAAATGTTTGTTCGCACAGCGAGCGATGGTGATGCGGCGAGGCACAATGCACGCAACTTTTGATAGACGTGCACTGCCCTTTCATATGGCCGCGCAAGCACACAGCGCACCGATCTCCGAGTTTCTGCAATCTCTTTTCGAGAGTTGGATACACGTGGCATTTGTCCGTCCAATGCAATCCTAAGCAATAGGCGCACGTGTTTTGTCTCTGGCTATTGGCATTCGCGTGAAGCATGTCCGTCGTGCCCAAAGGCTTACGATTCAGCTGCGAACTTCCCGCGCTTTTCATTCTAGGACCCTGCAGCGGCGAATTGTACGCGCTGGCCCTTCCAAGCTGTGGCTGCGAATTACACGCGCCTGGCGGCGGATTACACGCGCCTGGCGGCGGATTACACGCGCCATCAGTATGCTGCGGATGGAACGCGCTCTCTTCATGCTTCACTATTTCCGCCTGTCTTGTCATGACTTGTTCTACTCGGAGATACTCTTCCATGTGCTCTTTGTATTTGGCTAGTGTCCACTCTCCCCTGCCCTTTTTCCTCTCCAGCTCCTCTCGCACTGAATAGGGCAGTTTACCAAGGGCCACTGTGACCAACAGCTCTAACTCTGCGTCTGGCTGTCCCAGAGCGACTAAGGTGCGTCTCTGTGCTTCGAAGCTGCGATGGAAACTGCGTAACGACTCATTGTCATTTCCCGGCGGTTCTATGTGTATCAACTTATCTCTCACGATCATGCGCATCTCTCCCACATCGCCGTACTCTTTATGCAACGTATCTATCGCCTCTGTGTAACCGGCTGAGTTAGGGACAATGCCTCGCATCAATTCTAAGGCCTCACCCTCCAGCGCAGAAACCAAGTACGAGAATTTATTGACTGGGTCTATCGTGGGATCATCATGCACCGAGCCCTTAAACCCCTCCCAAAAGGGAAGCCAGTCAATCGAATCCCCGCTAAATGGCCGAAGGTTTAGCTTAGGGAGCTTAGGCTTTGTCGTCTTAGGTACCTGCTGCCCGGCGACACTACTCACCGCCTCCGCTCTCGATATTGCCATAGTCGAGATCATGTCTGAATTCAACTGTTGCTGCTGGGCCATCTGAGTTACCATCTGCTGCTGCTGACTAGCCATCTGCATCATCATCTGGTGCTGGCTGGCCATCAACAACATAAGCATTTTATCAGTGTTACCTGACTGCATAGCCTCTTGCATGCCAGCGACCATGTTCACGTCACCTGTAGGATTCATAATGGCGCTAGGCTGATTTCCCAACAGGTTGCTGCCTTCCGTCCTATAGGTCGTGCTAGCCATCGTCTCATCTGTCACGACGCCAGTATTGGCCACATTCGCCCAGTTGAATGCCTCATCGCGTTCATCTGCAGCTCTCATCCGCTCTTCAGCTGCTGTCACAAATGGTTCATCGATATCGTAACCCTTCAACAGACTCAAAGGCACCATATTAGCATCATACACCTGTTGAGCTATCGATCTCATGTCACCACATTCTCTGCATGTGAAAGGATAATGCTTCAGCGAGCTCAGAAATTTTATAAACGAAGGTGTAATTACCATGCCCTGCTCAGTTACCAGGCACTGGCTATGATAACTCTTCTTACACTTTTCACATATCACAGCTTCATCTTTGATCACAATCGTTGCACATGTACCACAAAGAATTCCTGCACTCGACATCTTTTCGTCGCCTTGATTCATTTTATAAGCTGCAAATACTCAAACCACACGACACAACACACAGCACAAATAATTTATTGAGATTCGTTCAGCTTACCAATCAACCTCGCTCCGGCTACCACTTGTTGAATATGTATGTGGACCAGGTAGAGCTGAGAGCAAATCCCAATAAGATACACGTGGCCAAAAGCCATTTCAATCCCAAGAATCACAATTCACAGCAGAAATTCTTTACTCAACCGCACAGGAATCACAAATCACAAAACAATGAAGATAAAATGATCATCTTACATACGTACAAATAACTTCCGGTGCTTTTCCGTTTCATTTCCTTTCAGTCCGCATAGCGGAACTGACAGCTCTTGTTAATTCACAGTTTTACGTGAACAAGTACGTAGTACGTGCGTATAACATGCAACACTGCATGATTATGCTTGGATTGGTCCCGGCGTTGGCGACGCTTGCATGTGCGTATTTGTTTCGGGTTACAGTTATTTACGTTGGTTGCAACTGTTAGTTTTCTGGTACGTATATCCTCGTTCGTTTCCGTCACAGGTTTCTTGAAGCACTGTGTTCAGTTTTGGCGTACGGCAGGCGCCCTTTCTGAAACTTTATCACGTGTAGAGCACGGCCATGTGTTGCCTATTGCCAGTTTTCCGCCTCGCATGCATTTACGCAACAATCTGTCCGCGCTATGTAGCGCTGCTTTTGCAGAAAGCAAAATTGCCGCACTTCCAGTTAAAGGTTGCATTTGTGCCGCCCCATGTCATTAACCCCCTCTGCGGTTGCCGAGTCAGTACAACTTAAAATTTGCCTCATTTTTGCTGCCAGCATTCTGACTTTTACCTCTGCCCAAAAGATCTACCAAGGTTTAGCGGCGTCACTTTGGACTCGCTTCTTTGCACAAGTGTGTGTGGACCCCTGCCTAAACTATCTCCTGGCTCGGAGTCAGAGTGCAACACCTGAGCTGTTTCGTTTTGCCACAGCATTTACTTCACGCTATGTACCTCGGCTTACTGTAGCCGACTGCAACTCTCGGTGCGTCTGCTCGCCAGATGTGCCGGCACTTTGGGGGCTCCTATCAGTATGCGTCTGGCGTTGGGGCCAATTTGTCAGTCAAAAACTAGGCGGCTCTACGCTTTTATTGCTTCTTGTCTGAACTGGGATGCTTTCCGCAAGCTCGGAGCAGCCAAGAAGAACGAGCTTCGCCTTTGGCCGCCTTATCTGCTACATCTCAGTTGCCTTCATTCCTTATCTGCGTCTGCAAGCCTGGACATTTATTGGAGTGCGAGCGTCAGCAACAGGCGGCGGTGGCCTCCTTTCAACTGCATCTCTGAGACCACCCATCAACACGGCGTTTTTATTGCCCACGCCGTCTTCCTGCAACAAAAGCTTAATCCAGCTGGCGGCGTCACGCCATGAATTTTTTCGCCACTATGTCTTCCCCCTTCACCAGTGCCAGCGGCAAAGGCTCTTAAAGGGCCCAGATCAGACTTTCTTTTTCTCTCGGCTGTGCAGTGGACGCCCAAAGGACGCGGGGGAGGCATCCACTTGGAAGGAGCCTACAACAATTTCGCCTTCGCTGCGCGCCTTCTCTTCTCTGCTCCCCTTCGAGGAAAAAGATCAGTGCAAGCACCTGGCCATCGCAAGGGGCAGTCTCAATCACAAACAAGGTGGAGTACAAAGGCCCAAACTGCAAGAGCTATCTAGCTGAAACACTTTTCAACTTTTGGCCATTTATTAGCACACTGGACGAATGGCCTCTGACGTCAGCTTCGTTGCTCAACTTTCTGCTGGGTCAAAGCTTTTCCATCCGTCTTCTCATCAACAATCATCCATCTTCAAAGTCAGCCGCTTCGCAGCTCCCGTCTTGGGGCGTCTAATTGCCCCCCCCCCTCCCCGGAGTGTATGCACATAGAGCTACACGTGTACATGCATAGTGCGCAGTAGGACATTAAAATACGGCATGCTCACTTGCCTGGAAGCGACCTGCTTCATAACTAGTCTAACAATCGCACATAATTACGCTACAGCTTAAACATACACATTCCACAGCCTTTGATGCTTCTCTAAATAAACTTACATCCCACACGACATATCTACTATTTTGCATTGGATTAAAGCACACTTCGTGGCGTAACAAGCGATGAAAGAGCTTGTGTAGACACGAAGTCAAGCTTTAATCTCTTTTGCAAAATAGTCCCAAGGTTGGTTTGTTGTTGTTACCGTAAGGAGGCGTTGGTTTCCTGTTTCTGGCTTATTGGTTCTGTATGTACGCCGACGGAAGGCGTGGTGGCTTATTGGTTCTGTACGCCGACGGAAGGCGTGGTCTCAGCGCAGAGGTGCGCTTGAGCAGTGTTTGGTGAAACGTATTCACTCTGGTGCTTTGCGGTGTACGAGAGTGGTTGTGTTTTTTGGTCTCGTTCCGTTTTCGTCCTGTTATGTTGGTTGCGTTGCATGGTCGTCTTTTTTGGTCCAAGTTACCCTCCCATCCCTCCCGCACGCTTCTTATGTTTGCTTGTGGGTTCGGGGTGAGCCATAAACCCCGGCTTCGAGGTCAGGCCGCTAAAACCTCGGGGTTACAGGGACAACCTCCTAGCCAAGTGTTCCTGCGTTCGGGGTGAGCGAAAAACCCTCAGGTTCCAGGATGAGCCTGTCATGCGTTGCAGTTTTAAAATCCTGCCAATCCTAACCCTTTTTCGTTATTGTAAAGGTACTAACGCTCTTGCTTTAGGCCAGGGTAAGGCCTACATTCATAAAACCAGGCAGCATGCCGTAGTAATATGTACTTTAAGCTCAAGCTCTACGTTTTCTCCCAGTTTCTAACACACTTAGGCATGTGATTTTCTTCCCTGTGGCGTGGTTTCGCTCTGTGTTTGCCTGCTTTGTCCTTCACTTTATCTTTTATCACTTCAGTGTCCATCCGATGTACGGGTTCATGCATGGGTAAATCGGTGTAGCGTATTGAGGTGCTTATCTATGCAGTATTATCACACTCACAGCAGTGATTGCTGGGTTCTCCAAAGTTAGCAGACTTGCTTACAGTACGCGTCAAGTTTGTTAGCCTAGTTGT
>JASAMW010001066.1:0-11440 GCA_030247985.1 Epsilonema sp. ZAB3_2
AAAGGATAACTTACTACTCGGAACACGTTCATAATGTGTGTGTACGGTGCAAAGAAGTTTAATATTTTTGTGCGGTCTAATTTACTGGGCCTTTGTAAATTTTGTATCTGCAACTGGTCCAGCGCAAAATGCATTTGCGAGTTTATTTGCGTCGTAATAAATAAATAGGCCTAAATAAATAAATAAAAATAAGTATAAATAAATAAATAAATAAATAAATAAATAAATAAATAAATAAATAAATAAATAAATAAATAAATAAATAAGCTAAATAAATAAATAAATAAATACATAAATTAGCAAAATTAATTTATCATGCCATAGTGCTAAAACTAAATAACACTAACTGGATCGCTTGTTGTTGTCTTGGCACAGTACAGAACAGACAAGCCCCCTAATTATGACCAATATATTAAGACAAAGGGAGCAGGTCAAAACAAATTTTGGTCATCGAATGAGAAAGACTAAATAATGGGTGATTGCGTTTGACGTGAATGCGATATCTGCTGGGTTTTTTTTTCAGGTCCAACAAAATAGGCCTTGCAAGCGCATGATGTGGCCACGAAACACTACAACTGTGTATAGGCCTACAATGATTGCAATGGAATAAGAATTGGAATGTACCAGCAGTGAAACTAAATAATTTATTGTTCGTGTGGTTTATCATATTTTTTGGGTGTATACTGTAATGATTCATGTATAACCTCATGGGGGTGTCAAAAAATTAGTGGCCAATTTGGTGGGTTATATGAGGGGGTTATACACGAAGGGGGGTTATACACGAGTGCATTATCAAAAGTGGGGTTTAGAGCCTAATATTTATTCCGCCTTAGTAATTTAGGCTTGTTTGTACTCTTTATGACATGGCAGATGCTTCAAAATTGCCTGACAAGGCAATTACAGCTTCTGTTTTAGCTAGAAAACGCTAAAAACATCTCTCCATGCTAGCAAAACCTTCAATTTCTACCGATTTTTGCATGCTTCGTGTATAACCCCACGAGTGCAATTGACGTTAGTCGCCGATTTGGGGGGTTATATACGAGGGGGGTTATACACGAAGGGGGGTTATACACGAGTCATTACAGTAGCCCCTGGGGCTATACAATAATCGAGAGGTCTGATGGGGGTTACTGAGGGATACAGATATGTACATGAGGGGATATACTTTATTTTTATTTGGCTTGTTTCATTGACTAAAAATAACAGTTTGAGCTTGGGGAACGGATAAAAAAAGGGCTTTTACCTACTATTACGGTTTTGTTGCAGTTAGGTGTACAGTACAGGACAGGTACGCAGTAAAGGTACTGTAGCACTATAACAAAACACCGGTGTCATGCAACAATAGGAGCATTGTTGAAGAGTAACAAACAAGCATCAACAATAGCGCGACAAAGTATAATCATGTTTGACCACGAACACAGTTTGTTCGTAACACATTGTGATGATATTCAAAGGTGCTTAAAATTATTCGCTATATCCCTTTAACCAGGAATAGATTTATCCATAGCAAGAGCGATTTTTTCCTGCACTCTGGATAAAATCGGGTGGATGGAATGAAATTTTCCTCGGACAAAATTTTCAATTTTTTGAGAAATTATTTTCATTTTTATCTCTAACTTTTTGTGAAAATTTGGAAATTTGAAAAAGCACTTTTTGCCTCGATCCATAGCGTTCTATCCATAAGTTTTAGGAAAAATATCCATAGCATTTGTTGTGGATAGAACTAAGCCGACACGCCGACAATGATGAAGAGGAGTTGTGGATAGATATAATTTTAGTGCCGACAGTACAAAATGGAAGCTATGGATCGATAAAAAATGACCGACAATGTTGTGGCGAAAAATTCTTTGTCGACTTATGCTATGGATGGAAACCAGTTAGGCTATGGATCGAAGCAAATTTTTTCTAAAAACTTATGGGTAGTTTAGTCGCAAAAAATTTGCATAATACTATGGATGGAGCACCATCCATAGTATTATCCATATCAAATCCTACAGATAGATGAAAGAAATGGCCGGACAACATTCCATAGAAAAAGCAATGGATAAAATGGAAAAATTGCCGGTGTCACATATTTGTGACTCTTCCTGTTTAAAGGGGGGATCTGGCGGGAATTTAGTACGGGAAGGGCCAATTTTTTATTTTTCATTTAGTAGTGGCCTATCCGACGTAGAATTTTATCCTCTTTCGATATAACCCCTCATTCTGGAGTCAATTTTGCCTCTGTGAAGCGGCGCCCCAGTTAGAAAGTCCAGGTTCCTGTGTCAGAATCGAACCCGTCTTCGACGCCTTCGTCGTCGCGCTGCGAAGTTTCGACTTGGCTCAAGTTCCGTGTTCTTTTCTTTTCTTCTTCGTGCAAGTACTTCCAGACGCTTCAACGTGTGATTCTGAAAGGAGTACATGAACTTCGCAGCGCGACGACGAAGGCGTCGAAGACGGGTTCGATTCTGACACAGGAACCTGGACTTTCTAACTGGGGCGCCGCTTCACAGAGGCAAAATTGACTCCAGAATGTGGGGTTATATCGAAAGAGGATAAAATTCTACGTCGGATAGGCCACTAATAAATGAAAAATAAAAAATTGGCCTTTCCCGTACTAAATTCCCGCCAGATCCCCCCTTTAAAGGGATATGTACAATACACTTACACACGTATGTAGTAGCTGCTACAGGTCATTGCTGATGAAAAATACTGTTGTATCCTTTTCCGCCTCAAATGAAAATGAAAATGAAAATGACCAATTCCTTTGGTAACGGTAACAGCGGACTATTTTTGGAACTGTTTCTCCTGCCATTTCTTATTGGCATCCATGCAATCAGTGGTGAAAAAGGTGTGGATGTTAAAGAAGACGTTGACATGTCTTGCCCGAAGGGGTACGCGCTCAAGATCGACTTTCCTATGCAAATCACGAAGGCTTCCTTGGAGAAGTCTTGCGTGAAATTCGATGAAGAAGCAAATTCTGTAATAAAGTTCCTTCTTTGGTTGTAGCGAGATAATGCTGTATTTATTTATGAAACACCTGAGAAAAATCATTGGTTATACTTTCCAACGGGTGACTTGACGGGAATCGAACCCGGGCCTGTGTACCAGATCCCACCTAGCCAGACGACTACCGCTCCAACCACTGCGCTACACCACCGGATCAATTCATTCGCACAAACCGCCCCTTTTCTTGTGAGCAGTGCAAATGTTTTTTATTCAGGAGTGTTACGCAGCGGGCGATCGAGCGGATACGAGCAAGCACCCCGAAATCCCTGCTTTCTTCTGGTCTATTCTCAAAGAGGGTGCCGGATGTGACTTTACCCTGGATTTGGAGGCTCTAACAGACGCCGGAACGGTCGGAGGCCGAGCGATTTATGTGAACGGCATCATCCTGAGCAAGGCTGGCGGGTATGTACTATGTACGGGTAGTGTATAGGTTGTACACATACAGTACGTAGAAATCTTGATTGATAAAGGCGCTCAGTTACGACACAGAAAATTAGCCAAAAAATATTAATCAGGTGTCATGCCTGCCTGTGCCTGCCTAGTGCCTACCATGTGGAAAATAAAAAGTTATGCGGGGACAGCTATACTGTTTGTCATGTAAATGCAATAATTTTTTTTAGCATTTTAGCGAACTTACCGACATAAAATAAAAACCGCCGTTAGTCTAAAAAATAAATAAAATGAAAGAAAAAACTAATTCTTTCGCAATGACATAATTTCCTCCGGAAAAGTTGACATCTGAAACATAAAAATAATGTGCTAACATTGTCAATGCTTGTGTGTTGTTGCAGAATTGGAATCCTGTCACGAGGAAACAATGCGGAAAAATGCGTAGCAGCGGAATTTGTTTTTCTTTCATTTTATTTATTTTTTAGGCTAACGGCGGTTTTTATTTTATGTCGGTAAGTTCGCTAAAAAGCTAAAAAAAATTATTGCATTTACATGACAAACAGTATAGTTGTCCCCGCATAACTTTTTATTATTCTGTGGGAGACTTTCTAGACCTACAGTAGTGTGGTATTTCCCCAGTGAAGCCTGCGCATGCTGAGCCTAAGCCTAAACTAAATCTGTGCAAATCTTGTGGATTATTCTGTGCAATCTTTCAGTGAACGATATCGCTGCTGCATGTCAAAAGTGTACCGCGTTTGCAAGTGTCAAACATCAGCAATGGACAAAACGCAGAAAACTGCAGCCAGTTTCCAGGAGCTGATCGCGCCCAAAATAATCAGCAAAATGGATATGCAGCACGGAACCGGGGATTCCAAGCGATATCAGATGACAGTCTGTGACGTCACCAAAACAGCCGGTGGCAAAGTGCCAGCAGATTGTACGCACGACCATATATGAACGCAGTGACACAGTCACGTGAACAGTCTGCAGATAAAAAGTACAAAATTTTGGGTTTTTTCAGGTCCAAAAGCCAGTCAAAATCAAGCTCAAACGAATGATATTGTGGCAGACGAATGTGCTTGGGATAAGAATCAGAAGGCGGAGTTGTGAACAAAAGTAATGAATGACTAATAGTCCTAATCTTGGGTGTACTATGCGATTCACGCACATTGGTTGATATTGGAAATAAAATAAAATAATAAAGGAAATGTGAATAGTCTTAGGTTTTTATGAATTATCCATTTTCCCTGTATCTACTGTAACAACGGTATGTGCTGAATC
Source organism: Epsilonema sp. ZAB3_2 (assembly GCA_030247985.1). Classification (NCBI taxonomy): domain Eukaryota; kingdom Metazoa; phylum Nematoda; class Chromadorea; order Desmodorida; family Epsilonematidae; genus Epsilonema; species Epsilonema sp. ZAB3_2. Next base: position 4,660 of record JASAMW010001066.1, read on the forward strand.
GAGAGAGATGAGATGCTCTTTCACGTTTAGCGTGTGACAGAGACAGCATCAAAATAATTATTCCGGTCATCACCAGCTTTGGCAAGCAAACCTGTGCTCATTCGAAATTTCATACTGCCCATTCAGTCGCGCTCGTGGCGCAGGCGGTAAGACGGGCTGCGTCCGATCTGCCGTCCTCTGCGTCATGAGTTCCCACTCTCGCCAGGTGGGATTAAAGCGACTGGCAACCCCAGCGGCAGTATGGTGCGCCCGCTCGCTGGCTTCTAAAGGCACCAGTGCTTTCCTTCGGGTCAGCACACCCCGACCAGTGGTCGCTGATGGCTGTTCGGCTTCGTGCCAGGCCCTTCCCTGGTTCGGGCCATTGTTGGTCGTGCCTTGTGGCACTGGACTGGCCCACCATAACGGGCGTTGTTAAAGGTTCGGAGGAGACTAGGTGGGTTTCACCTACAGCCGACCCTGTGGGGTACGGTCTCGCCAAAAAAAAAAAATACTGCCCATTCGAAATTACCTCGCAGTACATACGTACTTACATACAGTGCATACTCTATACCTGTACGTAAAGTTGTGTCATCGTGTTTTCTTACCGTAACCAGTGTGTAATGATTGGGAAACGTAATGCTGGGATACGAGGGATACATGTAGGGCGCGTGAGAACCGCAATCAATAAGCTTCTGCAGTGCCGAGGTCAGATTTCTCCTGAGATAATCCGCTCTGAACCCGTCCATCGATATCAGCAACACGGGATTTACTCTCCAACTGGAACAGAAATTAACAAGGCCGTTACGCACTGTAACGCTTGGTGTATAACTCCTGGGGGATAAAAAACGTCGCCGATTCGAGGGGGTTTAGTTTATTTTATGACACACGGTGGAGGGTTACATAGGGTACATAGGTTAGGTTCCCAACCAAAACGTGGCCACAATATCACATCACCAAACCAAATGCTTTTTGGGTTGGCGTTTTTATTTAAAAATTTATTAAAATTTGAGTTCGTCAACGTCAATAGAGGCAGAGGGGATAAAGAACAGGTCAAAATCACAAGGGCGAATAGGGGTGTTACGGCTACACACGAAGCAAGGGGTTGTACATCCCAGTTAACCGCTCCCAGGTCAATCTAGCTAGATCTAGCTAGATTTTCCACGTACCTCCATTTCGTGGACTACTGGAATAATTCGTGAAGTACTTGGTTTTTGTTGGGTTTCCTGTACGTTTTGAAAATAAATTTTCTTGAACTTGTGAAGGTAGAGCTAAAAATAATAACGAGACAATAACGAAACTACTGCGGCAGAAAGCACCGAAATTATATTTAGCTCTACTTTCCAGATCTAGCTAGATTGACCTGTGAGCGGTTAACGTGGATATTCATTCGAAGGGGGTGTTGGTTGGTTTTCACAGGCATTGCAGTACGTACTGTATGTATTCTTGTGCAAAATCGCAGGTTGGCGACACAGAACTGAATTGCCCCTTTGGCCATTACTTTTTCGGACATCGATGGTTTCTGGAACAGACGCTATCTCTCCACGTTCCCACATTCTGCTGGAATAATTGATTTCGTTGACCATTCGAAGAAGATAGGACGACGCAAATAAAGATGCCGAAGCTAAGTGGAGGCTTCATGTTGGTGGCTGAAGCAATACGTAGCCTACTTTCTTTCGCTTGATTGCCGACAAAAAAGTGCAAAAGAAGGATTCTTCATTGTTTTTTTTTAAGACGACCTCTCACCCCTATGGCCGGATTGTATGGTGTGTAGTGTGCCGGTTTTTTGTTTGTAGATGTGTTAGCTTTTACGCAATTGAAGCAAGACTGCTATTGAGAAAGGATAAGTGCGGCTAATGCCTTTATGCCAATAGAATTTTTGCTCAAAATGACGCAGCTAATATCTGTCAAAAACCAGAAATAATGGGGCACGATGAATTATGTAGTTATATTTTAGCTGCTGGGATTTTTCCACCACAGTTGTTATACAGTGGATTACGGTAATAGACAAAGCAGCATTTATCGTTGTTCGTCGCATTTTTCCGTTACTCAAAATTTCAGTGCAAGCGATAGGTCGGTAAAAAAAGCGCCAGTTCAAAACTTTCCAAAGAAAAAAGAAAAGAAAGGAAGGAAAAAGGCGAAGCGAAGCCAAGAAAGAAAGAAGAGGGAAATTTCTGGGGATTTTCCACATTTTCCGGTGAAAATGGCTTCCCAATCGCGAATGACAGACTACTTCGGCGTTACCAAGCACACGAATGGTCAGCCGCGACAGAAAAAGTTGAAATTGGATCCAACCGTGTCCGTCAGCGGGCCTACCAGCTCACAGTCCGAGTTCGCAAGCTCAAAACCATCGTCCAGCAAGGGAACCGTGAAAAGAGCGGCGAAACACAAGCAACAAGTGCGTATCCTGTACTTTTTACGTTACTTTGATTGGTAGACCCGAATTTTAGATTACACAGGCCCCACTCAATGGTTTATATTCAACTTTATGCTAGTGGGTAATGAGTGGGATCTTTGTAAGCTGATTTTTGGTGTTGGCCACTTTCATCGTCGGCTTGTTTGCTTGCTTTTCATAGTAGGCCAGAAATTCTTTGGTAAAGGCCCCATCCGACGTTTTGATGTTTTATTTTTGGTAGAAAGTGACGGATGGGGTCTTCATCACATGATATTGTGCATTTTCAGCCTGTTTCTACGCCTGACTTGGCTGCTGTTGTGGATAATAATGGAGAGGGAAGCATCAGGAAGAGGAAAATCGCAATTCCTGCTGCCGCTAGAAATATGGAAGCTTTTGCGAAAACAACGGAAGACAAGCTGCCCTTTTCTTCTGTTGCTGTTTCTTCCACTCCCAGTTCAGCGAAAAGACGCTTGGATTTTCAGACGGACAGAGAAGCTGAGAAAAATGTGAGATATTTTTGCGAAGCAATGCATATGCTGTGCAACATCTGTTATTCGTCGGAAAGCAGTATTTCACTCTTGGTATTGGCCTATTATTGTGCGATTGTTTGTAGGAAGTTAATGCCACAGGGCCGTTGCCTGCATTTGCTCAGAAGTCACCGAAAAGTGTGCACAATGTAAGGCTGTTGAGTGGAAATATTTCTGTGCTTATCCTGTAGGATTGCAATTCTCTGTAGATATTGTAAGGCTACCCGGTAGAGGTCTCACGGGTACCCAAACCCGGAAAAATGCGTAATTGCGTACCCGTGAGACCTCTAGTACCCGGCACAATACAGTATGTGCACAATTGAAGTAAGACGCAGCCTTTGGCATTTGGCCTGGTATACAGGTTGAGCAGTGAATCTGGTACTAATTGTTGACTTTGCGCCTTCTACTACAGCATGGACCAGTAAACAAACTCAATTCTATTTCACGCAGGACCAGGCCCTCGTACTGAAGGCACAGAAGCCCACAATTAGGACCAGATGTCTATTATTACGCTGCTGTACAGTGTAGGGTACTATGGGGTAAACCCGGACACCTAAGCTTTTCTGAACTTGCGCTTCAGCAAATGACGAACAAGCAGCTCATTTGAAAGAGGAGAGTTCAAGGACTCGATTGGTAGAATACTTGTCTCAATCGGTCCTATGGTTGCTGAGATATACTAGGCGTCCGGGTTTACCTCGTAGTACCCTACATTCGCTCGTTCTATTTTTAGCTTCCTTCTCCTTCTAAACTAAATCCTGCGGATGTTAAGCGCAAACTCAAGGGCGTCAAGAACCTGAGCGAGCTACAGACGCGACTGGGCAGCTTCAGCCAGCGTGCAGCCAAGCTACTGGAGCAGAAAAAGCAGCTAGATACCCTCCGCATTCAAGAGAAGAAAGCAGCCTGGGCAGCTTTGTCACCCAAGAAGGAGAAGGATGCGTCTTTGGTGACTGTGAAGTCACCGCCAATTACACCGGAAAAGTAATGGAACAACATTTTTATTGGCTAGCGTGCGTGGGGATAATTATTTTGAACGGGGGGATTTCCAGAGAGTAGACACTCTCATCAACGCTATTTCGCGTTAGCTTGTGCAGTTTATGAGCGCTGCTTTTAACTTTGCGCGAAGGGAAAGTTATAAGCAGCATTTATTTATTACTGCACAAACTTCCACTAGTATCCGCTACTTGCGCTAAGACTTTTGTTGCTCGCGCGGTGACCCCGCGGTAATATGTGAACAGTTTAGATCGATGCTGACGTGGTCGTCGACGTCGTTTGCTCTCTTTTTTTCTCTTCGCTCGCTCCTTTTCCGCTCTCAGATGACTGAACGACGTTGACGTCCCGTCAGCATCAATCGAAACTTATACAAGTATCGCGGGGTCACCTCGCGACCACGGCGAATATTTGGATAGCAGCGTGTATCACCTGTTTGGGTTACGTATTTTTTAGGCTGTCATATGCCCACGATAGACTCAGGCCTTTGGTGGTTGAGCAGACCGATTTTTTGGAGCTTCCCTCTCATTACCGACTGCTTATGGAGCAATTTCGGAGCACGGAACAGCTAGTGTCCATGCTGGATGGCAGGGATGAGCTGATTACGTTTCAAAAGCTCAAAGCTGCTGTAGAAAGAATGGTGAAAAGGTGAGGAAAACCAGAGAAGGAAATCGCGCTTCTCTTTTGAATCGTGTGCAGAAAACGAATAGCACACTTGGAGTTGGAGGTCTCACGGGTACCCGGACCCTGAAAAACCCGGCTTTTTTGCTACCCGGACCCAGAAAAATAGGCGAAATACGTACGTGTAGGTACGCTTAGACATGTATGTACGTACAGCAGTGCCTACTACCAGCAGAACAGAAGGGCATTCAAAGTTTCAAATTTTGTCATAACCTCATGAGTAAACTTTAGTCCTGGCTCCTACGTAGATCTAAGTTAACACACATACCGCGACCTGGCGTCATTGCTTGCTTGCTTGCTTTTTACTTTCGCAAATTGCATGACATATCAAACCCACCTAACCAACAGCCACCAAATGATGAAACTGCCACGGGTCATTTGTCGGTTTGTTGTTCGTTTGTTGTCGGTTTGTTGACGAACGGACAACAAACCGACAACACCCATTCATATATGAACGGACAACAAACCGACAACAGTTGAACGACTTGTTGCCAACAATGACGCCAGGTCGCGGTATGTGTTAAAACGCGTTCCGATAGCAACAACGTAACATGGCGCGCGGACAAAGCATGGAGAAGTTTTTTCTGTGTTTCCTTTGCAGGAGTTTCGAGCGAAGACATTTGGGCCAAATGCGCACAGTTTATCCGGAGGCGTACGAATTTCGAATTCTGAAACTGTCGGAGAAATTCGGACAGCGCGCAAGAAGGGAACAGTACGATTTGGTGGTGGCACCGAATTTGACCACTGGTAAGGTGCAGGACAGCAGGGTACTGCGGGGTAAACCCGGCCACCTACGCTCCTACGAACTTGCTGTTTCAGCAAACGGTGAACCGTATTACTCATTTGAAAGAAAAGAGTTCAAGGAATCGGTTGATGTAACATTCGTTTCTATCGGTCCATTGGTTGCTGATATATTCAGCTCTGAATCTTAGGCCGGATTTTCCCATTGCCGTGTGGTGTTTACCGCGTAAGCGGAGCGGATATGCAAAGTTTCGTGCAATATTTTTTCCGAAAATCACCTAATAATCTATCACCGATATTTTTCGGCGATAATCTATCACCTTCCATCTCCAGTGGGACTTAGCTGATCTCCCAGCACTAAGGGTGGAGATGCAAAGATCGATCACTAGCGATCACTATGACAGATGGGGACAAACAAAGTAGGTTTTCGGAAAGAGCCTTGTAGGGACTATCTGCTGGTGCAAAAATTTTGCTGAAAATCCATCACCTTCCATCTCCAGTGGGACTTAGCTGATCTCCCAGTACTAAGGGTGGAGATGCAAAGATCGATCACTAGCGATCACTATGACAGATGGGGACAAACAAAGTAGGCATTCGGAAAGGGCCTTGTAGGGACTATCTGCTGGTGCAAGACTTTCTGAAAATCCATCACCTTCCATCTCCAGTGGGACTTAGCTGATCTCCCAGTACTAAGGGTGGAGATGCAAAGATCGATCACCACTAGCGATCACTATGACAGATGGGGACAAACAAAGTAGGCTTTCGGAAAGAGCCTTGTAGGGACTATCTGCTGGTGCAAAAATTTTGCTGAAAATCCATCACCTTCCATCTCCAGTGGGACTTAGCTGATCTCCCAGTACTAAGGGTGGAGATGCAAAGATCGATCACTAGCGATCACTATGACAGATGGGGACAAACAAAGTAGGCTTTCGGAAAGAGCCTCGTAGGGACTATCTGCTGGTGCAAAAATTTTGCTGAAAATCCATCACCTTCCATCTCCAGTGGGACTTAGCTGATCTCCCAGTACTAAGGGTGGAGATGCAAAGATCGATCACTAGCGATCACTATGCCAGATGGGGACAAACAATGTAGGCATTCGGAAAGAGCCTTGTAGGGACTATCTGCTGGTGCAAAAATTTTGCTGAAAATCCATCACCTTCCATCTCCAGTGGGACTTAGCTGATCTCCCAGTACTAAGGGTGGAGATGCAAAGATCGATCACTAGCGATCACTATGACAGATGGGGACAAACAATGTAGGCATTCGGAAAGGGCCTTGTAGGGACTATCTGCTGGTGCAAGACTTTTTCTGAAAATCCATCACCTTCCATCTCCAGTGGGACTTAGCTGATCTCCCAGTACTAAGGGTGGAGATGCAAAGATCGATCACTAGCGATCGCTATGACAGATGGGGACAAACAATGTAGGCATTCGGAAAGGGCCTTGTAGGGACTATCTGCTGGTGCAAGACTTTT
>JASAMW010001067.1:0-21091 GCA_030247985.1 Epsilonema sp. ZAB3_2
CTAATCATAATCGAAAGCACCGTTGATTGGACAAAAGGAATTTACGTTTTCTTCAGAATTGATAGCGATTCCATTGAATTGTCCGAGGAAAAGCGGAGAAAACTCAAACGACTAGAAAACATTCGACAGATGGAGAAAGAGTTCAACTCTCCACTGGTGAGTCAACAATAGAAAAAATTATCGCCAAAAGTTCCAATGTGAATCGGGCTTTATTGCCTTAGGCCAGCGCAGTGACGCGAGATTTCAAAGAGGACTTAGCCCTGTTCAAATTGTTGCGTCAGGAGCACAAGCACAAGGCTTTGCTGTCTGCCATACTGCAGTCCATTACAACAATCCACACCATTTTTCCCAGCCTGGGTTCTACTGAATTCATGGAAGACTGCTGGAGAACCCATACAGTGAAGCAGTCACAGTTTCCATTGAAATTGATGACCCAGGGCTGTGGTAAGAAAGATATGGCAGTAAAAAATTTTTATTTTTATGGCAGCTACTTCTTGAGTGATTGATTTCCAGTTTGATCACTGATGTCAATGAATGGCAGTTCTTCAAGCGTGCTTATCAGTTGCAAACTCCACTGGAAAGCTCCATGCTTACCAGTGAAGATGTGGAGCAACTGGACAAATCTCCTCAGCTGTTCCTGAAGCCCAGGGAAATGCTGTATGTGCCATTCAAGTTCCAGAACTTTCGTAGCCTGGATTATCCATACGACACCACTGGCATGGACAAAGTGAAGAGACACACCTCATCTCTGCTGCAGGCAAAAACTGTGAATGTAAGAACACAGCATAGCATCCTTTTAGACTTGAACTTGAAACATCACTTTTCTCACTGGTTTTGTGACCAGATGGGTAGTGATCAAGGGAGAGATGCACAGTTCTATCCATTTAGATTGCCTTCAAACACTCTGGAAACCAAGAGTTGTTCAGCATCCTGGTGCTACAAGTTGAGCCTCAACCACATGCAATTCATCAGACCTTTCGCTTCTACCAACCGGAGCACACATTCCTCAGCAAATACCTGAGACTCAGTCCATTCATGCATCAGCAACAGCAGAGGGGGTTCCAGGCAGTTCAATGTTCAGATTCAACAGTGATATGCGACTTGAAATCAGCAGCAGATGGGCCTCAAGATGTGTTTCTGAAGGTGAGAGATTGGAAAAGCAATACAGGTGAAATTGGGCGTGAATATGAGGGAAAATGATTTGGACATGATTGGGCTTATTCACATATCAAAGTCTGCACCGGGTCAGGTGTTGTATGTACATACACCAGGCCTACTGGACCTTCACTTGGCGTGTCCATGCCTGTAGCATAATACACACCTTACAGGCGGGCATGAGCAAAGGCATGGGGTAAGGCATGGTTGTTGTAGCATGAAAGGCATGGACAACCATGGATAATGATGGGCACTACATACAGTTTGCATATGCCATGTGCTGTTGCTGTGCTGCATGTACACTGAGAGCACCTTTCACTCTGTCCAATGTGAATAAGTCATGAGCCATAATTTTAGGCCAGCTGTGGTGCCAGTCCTCAGGTGAAATCATTCCATCTCATGCTGTATGGTGATCAATACAAGTCAGTTCCCCAGCAGATCTGGCAAATCCACATTCATGCCTGCTCCAAAGTGGATGTGACCACAGTTCAGGGCCAAGTGACCAAATTTTCACTCGTGCTCAAGTGAGCTTTTTAGAGCCACTTTTCTGCTGATATCCATTGCATCAGCCTTATATGGAATTTTTAGGGGTAGCAAAGCCAGTCGAATGGTGAAATGTTTCACTTCTGCACCCCCAGAGCTCACATGCAAGCCTGAAGATCCTTTTCTCCTGGAACCTTCAGCTTTGATGGAGTTGCATGCTCAATTCAGACCACTCTGCTTTGGTAAAATTAGAAATTATGATGCATCAATCTCTTTTGTTTGATAAAAATGATTGATTTTGGTTGCTTTATAGGTGATCGCACCATGCAAATCACTGCTGTTGATGTGGAACTTGAAGAATTGCTCCACTCGTGGCTCATCATTGCAGTGGTGAAGGAGCCAACTGTGTCAAAGGCATATCAGGTCAACATTCCAGTGTCTGATCAGATCATAAACAAGGTGCGATTTTTTGTTTTCCTTCCACCAAAAACTACTGTTCAAGTAATTCAAGTGACAATTTCTGGGTAATTGTTTATGAATTTTGTAGAAAATCCCATTCAAAAATCAATACTCAGTTCCTCGGCGCTTCTTTTTTGCTACAAATCGGCCAGACCTCATCAATTTTCGAGATGAATCGCTACATTTGGACGCACTGTCAGAGGGCACCATTGCAATTCAATTTTTGCCAGTGTCCAGCTCTCAAATGGCAACTGTCTTGGTTTTCATCAATGATGACCAGGGAAATAATGAAGACACAGTGGCTGTAAAAGCCATTTTTCATGTAAACAAGTGAAATATTATGTGGAATAAACTAAAACTTTGTTATTGTAATGTTATTGTTTATCAACGTTTGCAACTTTCAAACTTGTTGTGTACTGCAACATTGTGCAGATAACCATGTCGAATTTGGTTGGTGAGTGATGTGAATGGAGTTTGAAGATGACTTTAAAAATTTGCATTCGAAAAAAACAAAGCAGCGGACAACGCTACCAACCAATCAGTGCACAGATTTTTTCACAAAAACCAATCAACAAAAAGTTGGCGCGAAACGAGCGCGAAAAATTTTTGAAATTTCGTATCTATCATTCATATAGTCATCATCGTCTCGTCACTGGACGTCGAAGTCGGTCGTGTGTGTACTAAGCTGCAGTGCAGTTCTGTTCTATTCTAAGTTGTGAAACAAAGTAAAAGCCTGGTGAAAGTTAAATCGGTAAATTTTACCTTCAAGTAAACTCAAGTCAGCTCATTTTACCGCTTGAAATCTTTCAACTTCGATTGTTCTTCTCATCACTACATTTCCAGAAGAAAACTCACAATGGCGCCAGGTAAGTAACTCGGAAACTTTTCTTTCCTCTTGTTATAATTCAGTAATGCAAGGGAATCGTACGTTTTTGACCCAAAAAGGTGGTTATTTTTTGATTCTTGCTTTTTTCCTGGGTGGATTCTGTATTTTTGAAAATCTCGTCTTGGATATTGGATTTTGGCTTGACCAAATTAGGACCACGGGGTATATTCGGCCCGGTAAATTGGTGATTTTTCGACGTTGTGAAACTTTTTTGGGGTAAAAATTATCGTAAAAATCTCAAAGTGCTGAAAGTTTTTCCGATTTTCTCTATACGTGTAACATCCTACCCACCATTCACTGATTTGATGGTAGCGCGGGGGTAATTTGGGCCATCCAAACGATAAACGAAACCTATTTTATTTCCAGTTGGGAAGGGAAACAACAGTATATGAGTCTCGGAAACAAAATTTGGGTATCAAATCTTTATGCGCTCTTGCCTTTACGTTGTTTGCTGAACTTGCCTCGTCCTAAATTTAGCTAAAGGAACGAGTAGTGGCCAGAATTACCCCGCACCACCCCCATTCTTTTTTTTATTCTCTTTTGCAGCTCGCAAGCAGAGTTTGCCCGTCTTATCTAAATGTAGCTAAAGGTACGAGTAGTGGCCCGAATTACCCCGCACCACCCCATTCCTTTTTCTTCTCTGTTGCAGCAGTTCGCAAGCAGAACAAGGAGGGGTCGAAGGAGCCGGAAGAGAACGCTCCCCCGAAGAAGCAGCAGAAGACCGCCCAGACTCAGCAGAAACAAGAGCCGAAAAGCCGAAACAAGGAGCAAGTGGCGGTACGTAACGTACTGTACTTAGTTGTATGCAAGATTGTTGTCATAAACACATACCGCGAAAAGCCGTCATTGGTGTGAACAAGTCGCTCAGCTGTTGTCCGTTTGTTGACGGACACTATGTGGGTGTTGTAGGTTTGTTGACGAAATGACAAAAACCCCGACAACACTCAAATGCTTTACATTATTCTTCAACAAACGGACAACAACTGAGCGACTTGTTGTCAACAATGACGGCTCTTCGCGGTATGTGTTAAGCGTGGCTGGCCGTATTGACCAGTTGCGCTAAGCTGCTGGGTGGTCGCGAGGTGGCCCCCGCGGTACCTAACTAGTCAGGGAAAGTTAGATCAGTGCAGAGGGGACGTCGACGTGGTTCAGTCATCTGGGAGCGGAAAAAGAGGGCGGTAAAAGAGGAATACAATACCGTATTTACCGGTGCATAGCCCCATGGGGGTATGCAAAAATTGAGAGGCCCTATATGGGGGTATGCATAGGGGGGGGGGGGGGTTGTGCATGGGGCATTTTTTATGTTTGTGAGAGGTGCGTAGAGGCATAATTTTCAGGTCAAAAAAGCACGTGTTTTAGGGCATAATTGAGGTCAAAACACGGTTATTAGTATAATACACCCCCAAGCAGGCTTATAGGCATCTTAGCTTGGTGTGGGAGTGGCTATGGGTAGCTTATGACCAGCTTATGTTGGTAGGTTCAGGTACTGTACAGTACATATGGGGGTATGCATGGGGGGGGGGGGGGGTTATGCATTAGGCATTTTTTGTTTTGCCAATATGGGGGTATGCATTGGGGGGGGGGGGGGGGGGGGGGTTATGCACCGGTAAATACGGTATGACAATATAGAACAGACGTCGACGACCCGTCAGTACCTATCTAAACTTTCGCTAAGTACCGCGAGGCCACCTCGCGACCACCCGAAGTCTTAGCGCAACTGGTAAGTAAGGTCGTCCTACTGATGGCGAACGGTTTCTCTACCAACCGTGGTCAATAACCAACACGTTATAATGGGAGTTGTGATGTGAAACTCTGGGTTACCCACAACCTACTGTATGCACGTACACCCGTATATAATATCGTTCTTTTCTGTGCGCAGGAGGAGGAAATGGGCGCTGGAGGCGACGCGGGCGCCAAGACTCAAGCGGTGGCGGGGAAGAAGACCAAGCAGACCGTGCTCGCTCATCGACTCGACCCGTTCAAGGGCAAGCGAGGCGGGAAGGGCATCAAACGCAAGAACATCCAGAAACTGGCCGGACTCGAAATGCCCATCAACCGCATCCTGCGCAAGATGAGAAAGAGTAAGTGCCAAGCAACTACATAGGGTACTCTGGGGTGTAAACCCGGACGCGGGGTAAAGCCGGACACCTAAGCTTTTCTGAACTTGCCGCTTCAGCAAACGATGAACATGGTAGCTCATTTGAAAGGGGAGAGCTCAAGGATTCGATTGGTAGAACACTTGTCTCAATCGGTCGTATGTTTGCTGAGACAGTAGGTGTCCGGGTTTACCCCCGTGTCCGGGGTTACCCCACAGTACCCTACATGAATCCATTCTTTGCAGCCTTCAAGGGCAATTACATGGTGGGCTAAAACGTGACTGGTCCATATCGAACGATACTGTACCTACATACGTATTTACGTATGGGTTCTTGATATCTACTAATATCTGAATTTTCAGCCTTCAAGGGCAAGCACATGGTGGGCAGGGGCGACAGGGGCAAGGCGTCCGGTATCTACATGACGGCGGTGATGGAGTACCTGACGGCTGAGATCCTGGAGTTGGCCGGCAACGCCGCCAGAGACAACAAGCGGAAGCGCATCCTGCCCCGTCACATCCAGCTGGCCATCCGCAACGACGAGGAACTCAATCGCCTGCTCGATGTATACGCGTATGTACTGTACCTTATATTAGGATAATGGTACCTTGTGGATGGATGATAATAGAGATGGGCCGAGACTGGATTGTTGCTGAAAACGAGACCGAGACGGAGACCGAGACTTAGAATATTTTCCGAGACCGAGATCGAGACCGAGATTAGGGAATTTTGTCGAGACCGAGACCGAGATCGAGACCGAGACTAAGCATTGGTATAATAACTTATGGAAATTCGTTATTATTTTTTCTGATGGTCGTTTTCTATGAAAATTTTGATGGCGAAAACAGTGGCGAATAGGTGCTTCACTTCTATTTTCTACATTGCATGGCTAAAATCGCCCCGCAGGGGAAATTTTTTCATGATAGCTAAAATCTCAGCAGAAATGCATGAAAATGCTTGTGAAAGCACGATTTCAATCTAGTCTCGGTCTCGCCTAAAATAGGCCCTAAAAGTTGCGAGACCGAGACCGAGAATTTGAAAATTCTAAAGTCGAGACCGAGACCGAGACCGAGATCGCCAAAAATGACCGAGATTTCCGAGACCGAGACCGAGAGTCTCGGCCCATCTCTAGATGATAATGGTAGCTTGTGTAGGGTAATATGGGGTAAACCATATGATCATGGTAGCTACGTAGGGTAATATGGGGTAAACCCGGACATATGGAAAATTCCTGCCACCTAAGTTTTAGGGCTGCATATCTCAGCAAGCAATGGACCAATTGAGATAAACATTTATAGCCATCGATTTCTTGAACTCTCCTCTTTCAAATGAACTATAGTCTGGCCAATAGCAGTTGGCACCTGAACTCAAGGCGCATTGTGTAAAATAGATTTACTAATGCGGATTTCTGTCCACGCTTCGTGTACTCCTATTTAGCAGAAGTACATGCAAACTACGCAACTCGCCTTGAGTCCAGGTGCCAACTGCTATTGGCCAGACTATATTTGGTTCATCATTTTCTGAAACGGCAAATTCAGAAAAGCTTAGGTAGCCGGGCCGGGTTTACCCCATGACCGGGTTAACCCCACACAGTACTCCCGATTTATGGGATAATTCCGAACAATGGCTTGGTCGCTTCATCACATCAAGCTATCCGTAATTACCCCACATTACCCGTTCTCTACTACCCAGCGCTTCATCATTAGCCTGTCCGTCCGGAATTACCCCACAGTACCCTACCCTCCACTATGCAAATCTGCTGCATGTGTTTTGTTTTAGGACGTGGTGGTGAGCCAGGGCGGGGTGCTGCCCAACATCCATCGCGTGCTGTTGCCGCGTAAGAGCGTGATGCATCTGTCCAAGGACAAGCAGGCGCGGGCGTTCGCGAAGATGGAGGAGAAGCGCAGAAGCAGCGGAGAGGGCGCCAACGAGAACGAGGGAAGCCAGAGCCAGCACTACTGAAGGGGTGAAGCGATGAGGAAGGGAAAGAAAAGGAGGAGGAAAAGGGAGGAGAGGGGACTCTGAGAGTCGTCATTCGGGAAGTGCAGAGACGATTTTGTAGACCTCTGTTTTGTGATGAACCTATACAGCGGTCCACGCCGCTGTACAAAGTACGGCGCAAGCGTGGATACCTAAGTACATAAGTGCACCGTACTTTGGCGCAAAGTCTGGTCCACTTATTTAGAAGGTGTCCACGCTTGCGCCGTACTTTGTACATGTGGGTCCATCAAAAAACAGAGGTCTACAAAATCATTCGGGAAGTGCGGGACGATTTTGTAGACCTCTATTTTGTGATGTACCATGGACCCACATGTACAATGTACGGCGCAAGCGTGGACACCTTCTACATGAGTGGACCGTAGTTTGCGCCAAAGTGCGGAGCACTTACAGGGTGTTTCCTTTGGATATATCATGTCGTTTGGGGCTATAACTTGGGAACCACAAGAGTAAAGAGGCTGAAATTTTTCCTGCAGATACCCAAGAATATGCCTAACCTTGTATAAACATTTCGTCCCAAAACTCTAATCTGAACATAAGATATTGGTACCTAAAGTTTCGACCACGAAAATCGCAAGTTTTTGAATCGCAAGTTGGTGGTTCGCCCTATCTGGGTTCCCAACTATTCCTTTTTGGATTTCTCTAGAGCAGGCTTTGTTTTAGTAAACTGAAAACGTTTCCAGAACTGGAAAATAATATTCTCATGGCGTTTTCAGCTGTCGACTAGCGCTACGATGAAAATGCCACAAGTTTTACTCTGACCGCCAGTTCTGATTCAAGAACTTTGCGATTTTCGTGGTCGAAACTTGAGGCACCAATATCTTATGTTCAGATTGGTGTTTTGGGACGAAATTTTTACACAAGGTTAGGCATATTCTTGGGTATCTGCAGGAAAAATTTCAGCCTTTTAACTCTTGTGGTTCCCAAGTTATAGCCCCAAACGACATGATATAGCCAAAGGAAACACCCTGTATGTACTTAGGTGTCCACGTTTGCGCCGTACTTTGTACAGCGGCGTGGACCGCTGTGTAGGTCCATCACAAAATACATAGAGGTCTACAAAATCGTCCTGCACTTCCCGAATGACGACTCGGAGGAGGATTCGTATGTAATAAGCCCGCGTGTACATAGAAGGCAAAAGGTGGTGGTTGGTTTGGTTGGTTATGTATGGTGAAATTATGCTGTTTCATTAGTTTGGTTTATGTAGTGGTCTGTGGTGGCTGGCATATAGGGCAGTAGGGTCGGTCGGTGTATGGAAAGCGGGCGTTATGTGCTTGTGTAGATAGCAAATTGTCAAGTGTGCATGTAGAGTGTGTAACGTAAATGCTAGTAATTATTGTATTGAATGTGGTTTGTTCAGTTCTGTTGTATGGTTCGTTTTCCCTTTACACGTTCGTAGTAGTAGTCTGTACGTACGTACATACGGCATGTTGTTTTGTGAAACTTCTGTTTTCTTCCTATGTAACAAGGCAAAAGGCAATTACGATACTGCGCAATGGGCAAGTGAATACGTACTGTACTGTATCTTTTGCCATGTTCTCGGCACGTATGTAGGGTACATACATGGAACTTGATCTTGTCCTATCACAGGAGTGTCATGTTTACTTTGTTCCACGTTCAGCTACAAAACTGGCTTATGCAATGATGCCCATACATCTGCAACCAAGTGCTATAGTAAAATCCATGCATGTTTGATGCGTGCCTTTACATGTGCGCTGTGTTGTTTGTTTGCGTGCCTTTCACAGTACGTACCTAATTTCCTATTATCCTCATGATTCATTCTCAGTCACGAGTAAAGTATGTACATCGTATGAACTTGGCAGTTGGCTTGGCACATTGCAATTTCAAACATAGTACACACTACACACTCTAGGTATCTGCGTCAGCTCTTTGATAACGCCCCGTGTTGAATTCTTTTGGCGTTTTGCGTTCGCTTCTATTTCGTGTTGTTTCACATTTTATTGTTTTGCTGCGAGCCCTGTAGTTTTTCTTCCGTTCCTGTATCGAGCTAGGAAAAGCTCACAATCAATAGCTAGCCAGCAAGCTGCTAGCAAAGCTTTGTGGGAAGCAAATCAAACGGTTCACTTTTGCTGCTACTGGAAATAGCCACAGCATAGCAA
Organism: Epsilonema sp. ZAB3_2; assembly: GCA_030247985.1. Lineage (NCBI taxonomy): Eukaryota > Metazoa > Nematoda > Chromadorea > Desmodorida > Epsilonematidae > Epsilonema > Epsilonema sp. ZAB3_2. The sequence goes on from JASAMW010001067.1 coordinate 9,198, forward strand.
CGAGTTCAGTGCGAATTTTCAAGTGTTCCTGCTTTTCGCGTTTCCTTTCGCCTGCGTCAATTGGAGATAATTCCCTGCGGGAAAGTTTCGACTGCTGGAAAATCAAATCTTACTTCCACATCTTCACAATTTCTTTCCTGCGATCTGGGTGATCCGAGAAAGTTGATGTTGCAGCCTTGAGCCATGGTTATCACTATCAGGCGAGAAAGCTGTGCTTTTGAAAGATGAATCCATCAATATTTTTGGCCTTCCTGCTGCCCATTTTTGCATTCTGTTTGAAAGAAACATCTGGCCAGAACGATGGCGATCAACAGGTGAACTGGAAGCAGCTGCTATCTCCCAGCTGGACGTGCAAGCGTCTCATGACTATGGAATATTTCAATGCTTCGACACACTTGGCCAATGTTTTGCTGGACTCCTTTCAAAACCAAACTGCACCTCAGCATCAGCTGACCCAATGCTTTTTCAAGATGAGAGCTAGAAATGCCCAGCTAGCCCAGTTTGCACATTTCCACGCCAAAGTTCAAGCCAGTTTCATGGTGGAATTTTGTAAAATTTGCCTCCATTGCAGACACAATACTGGTGTCAACTTGAATATTGACGATTCTGGCGATGAGTTTTGGAAGAACTTAGCCACTCTTGTGGAGAGAGATTCAAGCTGCTATTTCTCTGGGTATAATTGCAAGTATTATGATTTGGGTAATGTCACTGTGATTACAAGCCCTCCAAAGGACGAGATACAGCTCACAAATGGATCACAGATCAATAAGGTTGCTCAATTACCGTTTATTTTTGTGCTAAGCGCAATTATCATGACAGTCTTAGGGCCCGCGTCCTCACTGGATAACCAAAATCCCCGTGAGGGACGGGGAAATCCCCGTCCTTTTTGCTGGCTGCTCTGTCAGGAAAGGACCGTTTTATTACCCCTTCGCGGGCCAAGTTTTTAGTACATGAAGAGGGGGAGGCGGAAAGATGTGAGGCAAGGGATTAACTCTTATTAGTGGCGCGCGAGCAAGGAAAGAGAAGACAGACACACGCTTCTATTGACCAGCGCCCAACGTTTATTGCCCCAACCAACACAGCTCGTGTTGAATGACAGCACAGGTTCTTTTGTCTGTTGGGTTATGTCTGTTTATTGGAGACGTTTCCGCGGTCCTTTTCGACCAAAAGGACTGCAAAAAGGACGGGGATATCCCCGTCCTTTCTCGACGGGACGGGGATTTCCCCGTCCTTTTCGTTATCCAGTGAGGAAGCGACGCCTTACAGTTACTAACTTGAGCACCACGTCATATGGTGGATAAAATAAAAGCACATTCGATACCTTTTAAAAGTAATTAGAACAAAGAATTAGTATTTTGATTTCACCTCAAGGTTATGAATAAATGCAGCTAAACTCTCAACAACGATCAAGTGTAAACTACGCCTAGCATTCATTTTCTTCTAAGTTCGCTATTTGACACTGCACCTGTATAGTGCTGTAACTGTGGTACTTATCAGATGAGTTCATCACAGAATGTCAAAATATTGAGCACCTCACTCAGAATACATCGGGCAAGCAAGCCAACAACGCGACCTCACCATTATCCCCCCACATAAATTCACACAGTACACCCCACTAGCAGAGAAGTCACAACGATAATCGACCAGCCAGCTACCTACGCCATCTCACCAATATCAAAAATACATAATTCTGCTTAGGGAAAGAATGGAGGACGTAAGTGAAAACGAAAGAGAGCATCCCTGGCATTTGGGTTATTGAAATATCCAATTATTTGGGTAAAAATCGATCATTATACATCCAAATTGGAAATTTCAATAACCCCAATAATTGTGACGCATATCTGCCAGGGATGCTCTCTTTCGTTTCCACTACGTCCTCCATTCTTCCCCTAAAGCAGAATTACATATTTTTGCCAAAATTTATACCGTTCTACAGAGCTTTACACTTTTTACAGAGCGCCATTTTAAAAAATCAGGGAGCTGTAGGGGTAACTTTGGACAAAGGGAATGGAAAACTCAAATGCTAAAAAAGTCACTCAGAAAGCTGACAGAACTATAATATATAACGAAATAATTCACTCTGACCGAAATTACTCCACAGCACCCTGCAATTTTGTAGCAGATTGTAGCAATAAACTCCTACTCGTAATAATGTGTCGCAGCAATCAAACTCGGTGGGAGAATCTTTTCTCGTCAAGAAGCTTTACGCTCGCCTCCATTCATCAGGAGGCACTCCGACATCCACGTACAGATGAAAGTAGAGCCGCGTTTTTGTAATCTGAAATCCCAGCAAACATAGTATATACGTACTTCCAGTTCCAAGAATGTATAACGAAAGGAGAGATAGTCAGCTATTGGACGTTGTTCATTCCCCAACGTCCCAAACTAATATTTTGCGCAAAAGTACGTATATTGTGCGAAACACCACAGTCATTACCGTTTATCGGTAGATAGATTGCCCCTATTTCCATATTATGACCACTATAGTCTGGCCAATAGCAGTTGGCACTTGGACTCAAGGCGCGTTGCGTAATATAGATTTATAAATGCGGATTTTTGTCCACGCTTCGTGTACTCCTATTTAGCAGAAGTACATGCAAACTACGCAAGTCGCCTTGAGTCCAAGTGCCAACTGCTGTTGGCCAGACTATAGTGAGAAGAAGAAGAGAATGCCAGTTTTCTCGCTCTTACCTTCACAATCCTCCATTCCGGTGAACTGAGGCCATCCGCTTTCCATCGATCACCAGAAGAACTGAGCAACTTGTATTAAACAATAACAAGTACAAATACAAACCATGCTCTTACATAGAACATGGTAGGATATTGAGGGGTAAACCCGACCCGGTTTTATTGGTGCGGTATAAAACTGGGCCACCCACGTAGAAAGAACGGCCTTCAGTACTTAGGTGGCTGGGTTTACGCAGGGGCCGGGTTTACCCCACAGTCCCCTATTTGACGCAACCACTGGCATCTCAGAAAGGGGATGTCTACACATGCGACAGAGCGGTATATTCGCTACTAGTGTTGTTCAACAGTAAAGTACTTTACCGTTTACCGCGGTACTCTCAGCAATTTGGTCGGCGGTACAGTACTTTTTACCGTCCTAAGCCGGCGTTAAAATTTTGGCGGTACTTTTTACCGCCACCTTGCTTGTAGGTACCGTCGAAAAAGTAAAACGTAAAAAAGTACCGTTTTACCATACCGTGGCACCAAAACAGACAGTACTTTTTCTTTACCGTTTTTCTGCGGTACTTTCTACCGCGGTACAGCAAATTTTCCTTGAAACTTAGCTCCAGATTTACGAATAAGCAGGCTGAAAAACGAATTATTCTCCACAAATTTGATCAAGAGTACATAGAACAAAAGTATCAGCCTAAAAATACCAAGCTCATAAAAGCAAAGCCAAAAAACTCAATAAAAAAAGCATGAAGTATTGAAACACCAGCCAAAAATTTTTTACTCTATTTTTACTGTTTTACCGTTTTACCGCCAGATGATCCAAGAAAGTACCGCGGTAACGATTTTTTGACGGTAAAATTACCGCGCGGTAATTTTACCGTCCAGTACTCGCGGTAATTTTACCGTACCTTACCGTTTCAGTACTTTTGAAAAGTTGACAACACTATAATCGCTACTTGCGCTAGACTTTTGAGTGTCGCGAATTGAAGGCCCCGCGGGATTTAGTGTAAGTTCAGATCAGTGCCGACGGGGACGTCGACCGGCTCCGACCTAAACTTACACTAAATACAGCGGTGCCACTGACTTCGCGAATCACCCAAAAAAGTGCTAGCGCAACTGGTCAATAGCTTACTTACATGAGCTTAGGCGCGGTGCGCGTGCGTTTCACGTGCTTGAGCATGGTGTAGCGAGCGTAGTCCTTGTTGGGTCGTTGAATCTGGAAGTTGTTGGCCAGGATGCGTTTCCCCATATCGTCGTCCTCCCCGCCCCACGCCCAGTACATGTTGGAGTAACCGTTAACCTGGCGAAAATGGTCGCAACGAATGCACAACACGCCGCCGACGATGTAGTTGTACCACAGTCTGCAATGTAATTCGTAAAGACGAGTGTATTCGTCTTACACGAAAAGTACTGCGACCAAAATGCGATCGCATGCGATACAATTGCGGTACAAATGACATACTATAGTCTGGCCAGTAAGAGTTCGCTACACAGCGAAGAGTTTGCTTACATAGCGCTACAGATTCACAAATGCGGATTGTTGTCCGTGTTTCGCGTACTCCTATTGAGCAGAAGTACATGTAAACTACACAGGACGACTTGAGTCCCATAGCAAACTACTCTCTCTGGCCAGACTAAGCGCAATCGCATTTTTGTCGCGGCGACCATCAAAACATAGGAGGGGTTAAAGAAGGGATCTGGTGGGAATTTGGTACGGGAAGGGCCAATTTCAAATTTTCCACTTTTGAGGGTCCTGTCAGACGTAAAATTGCATCCTTTTTCTATCTTAGCCCACATTCTGGAGTCAATTTTGCCTCTCTGTGAAGCGGCGCCCCAGTTAGCAAGGGGATTTGAACACTTTCGCCTATTTAGAGCATTCTAACTGGGGCGCCGCTTCACAGAGGCGAAATCGACTCAGAACGTGGGGTTAGATCAAAAGAGGATGTGATTTTTACACAGGTAGGTGCTTTCAAATGGTAGAAATTCGAAATTTGGCTCCCCATACAACCATCCCGCCAGATTCCCCCTTTAACCCCCTTCGTACTCCGGGCCCCTGTCCGGGAGCCACCCGGCAAACCCCGTCCGTAGACGGGGCAAACCCCGTCCGTAGACGGGGCAAACCCCGTCCGTAGACGGGATAGAAAACAACCCCGTTCGGTGGGGTTGCCGGGTGGCTACGGCAGGGGGACGCCGGGGATTACGGAGGGGGTTAAACAGACAGACGAGCGTACGCGTATCCGAGCGAGTTGACGTAGGCGCCGGAGTGTCTGGGCTGGTCGGAGCAGCCGGTGGTAGCGGTCGTCCTGCGGAACGTCCACGTCGTGAAAGAGCACGCAGTCCACGCCCATCTCCTCCGCCACCACAAACGCCGCGTTCATTATCCACCCTTGTTGAAGAGGTCGAACCGTACTGCAAGCAAGCAAAAGTATACACATGTATGTAGAGTACTACGGGGTAAACACGGCCATGGGAAAATCCCGCCACCTAATTGCGACGAAACCAATTTTAGACGCAACACGCAACATGTTTGTATGAAGAAATACATACAGGGCGATTTTTTTAACCTGGTGGATTTTGATTGCCAATTTCACCGGGTTAACCTGCACCGATTTTGCTCAAATTTTGCCCACATATTCCCGAGGGTTTGCCATTTTCTTGGTAAAAATTTCGAGTTAAAAGGCTGCACTGGTAGTGAGAAACACAGCAGAGAACATGAAGTCACAATTTTCCCATTTTTCACCATAATTTTCCACTACTGCTATCAGTTCTTCCAAAAAATTTGCGGAAAACATGACAAATGGCAATACTGCAATATTTTTCGAATGGTAAGCGGCTTTATAGGCCCTTTCCGTCTTTGCACCCCCAGAAAGAATGTCGGGAGTCATCAAATCTGGTGATTATGGCTTATCAGCTGAAGATGCAGCACTGATGAGGCATGAGCAGCACTATTGAGAAATGAGACAATCTCCAAGCAATGCCACCAACCCTGTCAATGTTTTTTGGCTGTTTAGGGCTTAGATTTCATTTTGCTGAAACTATTTTGCCCTTAGGAAAGAGCATTGGGCTCCAAAAAGACGCTTCCAATCAATTGGAAGCAAAAAGTGCATTGAAAAAGCTCGAAATTGTAGGTTTGAAAGAAAGGGGCAAATCCTCACTACCATTGCAGCCTGTTAATTCGAAATTTTTACCAAGAAAATGGCAAACCCTCGGGAATATGTGGGCAAAATTTGAGCAAAATCGGTGCAGGTTAACCCGGTGAAATTGGCAATCAAAATCCACCAGGTTAAAAAAATCGCCCTGTATGTATTTCTTCATACAAACAGGTTGCGTGTTGCGTCTAAAATTGGTTTCGTCGCAATTAGGTGGCGGGATTTTCCCATGGCCGTGTTTACCCCGTAGTACTCTACATACATGTGTATACGTTTTGCTTGCTTGCAGTACGGTCACGACCTGTTCAACAAGGGTCGGATAATGAACGCGGCGTTTGTGGTGGCGGAGGAGATGGGCGTGGACTGCGTGCTCTTTCACGACGTGGACATGTTTCCGCAGGACGACCGCAACTACTACGGCTGCTCCGACCAGCCCAGACACTCCGGCGCCTACGTCAACTCACTCGGATACGCGTACGCTCGTCTGTCTGTTTAACCCCCTCCGTAATCCCGGGCGTCCGCCTGTCCGTAGCCACCCGGCAAACCCCGTCCGTAGACGGGGTTGTTTTTCTATCCCGTCTACGGACGGGGTTTGCCCCGTCTTCGGACGGGGTTTGCCCCGTCTACGGACGGGGTTTGCCGGGTGGCTACGGACAGGCGGACGCCCGGGATTACGAAGGGGGTTAAAGGGGGAATCTGGCGGGATAGTTTGTATGGGGAGCCAAATTTCGAATTTCTACCATTTGAAAGCACCTACCTGTGTAAAAATCACATCCTCTTTTGATCTAACCCCACGTTCTGGAGTCGATTTCGCCTCTGTGAAGCGGCGCCCCAGTTAGAATGCTCTAAATAGGCGAAAGTGTTGCGAAATCCCCTTGCTAACTGGGGCGCCGCTTCACAGAGGCAAAATTGACTCCAGAATGTGGGCTAAGATAGAAAAAGGATGCAATTTTACGTCTGACAGGACCCTCAAAAGTGGAAAATTTGAAATTGGCCCTTCCCGTACCAAATTCCCACCAGATCCCTTCTTTAACCCCTCCTATGGTTTGATGGTCGCCGCGACAAAAATGCGATTGCGCTTAGTCTGGCCAGAGAGAGTAGTTTGCTATGGGACTCAAGTCGTCCTGTGTAGTTTACATGTACTTCTGCTCAATAGGAGTACGCGAAACACGGACAACAATCCGCATTTGTGAATCTGTAGCGCTATGTAAGCAAACTCTTCGCTGTGTAGCGAACTCTTACTGGCCAGACTATAGTATGTCATTTGTACCGCAATTGTATCGCATGCGATCGCATTTTGGTCGCAGTACTTTTCGTGTAAGACGAATACACTCGTCTTTACGAATTACATTGCAGACTGTGGTACAACTACATCGTCGGCGGCGTGTTGTGCATTCGTTGCGACCATTTTCGCCAGGTTAACGGTTACTCCAACATGTACTGGGCGTGGGGCGGGGAGGACGACGATATGGGGAAACGCATCCTGGCCAACAACTTCCAGATTCAACGACCCAACAAGGACTACGCTCGCTACACCATGCTCAAGCACGTGAAACGCACGCGCACCGCGCCTAAGCTCATGTAAGTAAGCTATTGACCAGTTGCGCTAGCACTTTTTTGGGTATTCGCGAAGTCAGTGGCACCGCTGTATTTAGTGGTTAGGTCGGAGCCGGTCGACGTCCCCGTCGGCACTGATCTGAACTTACACTAAATCCCGCGGGGCCTTCAATTCGCGACACTCAAAAGTCTAGCGCAAGTAGCGATTATAGTGTTGTCAACTTTTCAAAAGTACTGAAACGGTAAGGTACGGTAAAATTACCGCGAGTACTGGACGGTAAAATTACCGCGCGGTAATTTTACCGTCAAAAAATCGTTACCGCGGTACTTCTTGGATCATCTGGCGGTAAAACGGTAAAACAGTAAAAATAGAGTAAAAAATTTTTGGCTGGTGTTTCAATACTTCATGCTTTTTTTATTGAGTTTTTGGCTTTGCTTTCTATGAGCTTGGTATTTTTAGGCTGATACTTTTGTTCTATGTACTCTTGATCAAATTTGTGGAGAATAATTCGTTTTTCAGCCTGCTTATTCGTAAATCTGGAGCTAAGTTTCAAGGAAAATTTGCTGTACCGCGGTAGAAAGTACCGCAGAAAAACGGTAAAGTAAAAAGTACTGTCTGTTTTGGTGCCACGGTATGGTAAAACGGTACTTTTTTACCGTTTTACTTTTTCGACGGTACCTTCAAGCAAGGTGGCGGTAAAAAGTACCGCCAAAATTTTAACGCCGGCTTAGGACGGTAAAAAGTACTGTACCGCCGACCAAATTGCTGAGAGTACCGCGGTAAACGGTAAAGTACTTTACTGTTGAACAACACTAGTAGCGAATATACCGCTCTGTCGCATGTGTAGACATCCCCTTTCTGAGATGCCAGTGGTTGCGTCAAATAGGGGACTGTGGGGTAAACCCGGCCCCTGCGTAAACCCAGCCACCTAGTACTGAAGGCCGTTCTTTCTACGTGGGTGGCCGAGTTTTATACCGCACCAATAAAACCGGGTCGGGTTTACCCCTCAATATCCTACCATGTTCTATGTAAGAGCATGGTTTGTATTTGTACTTGTTATTGTTTAGATACAAGTTGCTCAGTTCTTCTGGTGATCGATGGAAAACGGATGGCCTCAGTTCACCGGAATGGAGGATTGTGAAGGTAAGAGCGAGAAAACTGGCATTCTTCTTCTTCTCACTATAGTCTGGCCCACAGCAGTTGGCACTTGGACTCAAGGCGACTTGCGTAGTTTGCATGTACTTCTGCTAAATAGGAGTACACGAAGCGTGGACAAAAATCCGCATTTATAAATCTATAGTACGCAACGCGCCTTGAGTCCAAGTGCCAACTGCTATCAGGCCAGACTATCGTGGTCATCATATGGAAATAGGGGCAATCTATCTATCAATAAACGGTAATGAATCTGGTGTTTCGCACAATATACATTACTTTTGCGCAAAATTATTAGTTTGGGACGTTGGGGAATGAACAACGTCCAATAGCCTGACTATCTCTCCTTTCGTTATACATTCTTGGAACTGGAAGTACATATATACTATGTTTGTTGGGAATTCAGATTACAAAAACACAGCTCTACTTCTCATCTGTACGTGGATGTCGGAGTGCCTCCTGATGAATGGAAGAGAGCGTAAAGCGTCTTGACGAGAAAAGATTCTCCCCCCGAGTTTCACTGCTGCGACACGTTATTACGAGAATAGGAGTTTATTGCTGTCCAATCTGCTACCAAAATTGCAGTGTGCTATGGAGATAATTTCGTTCAGAATGAATTATTTCGTTATATATTATAAGTTCTGTCAGCTTTCTGAGTGACTTTTTTAGCATTTGACTTTTCCATTCCCCTCTGTCCAAAGTTACCCCTACAGCTCCCTGATTTTTTAAAATGGCGCTCTCTAAAAAGTGTAAAGCTATATAGAACGGTATAAATTTTGGCAAAAATATGTAATTCTGCTTTAGGGGAAGAATGGAAGACATAGTGGAAAGACGAAAGAGAGCATCCCTGGCAAATGATGCGTCACAATTATTGGGGTTTTTGAAATTTCCAATTTTGGATGTATAATGATCAATTTTTTTTACCCAAAAAATTAGATATTTGGATCAACCCAAATGCCAGGCATCCTCTCTTTCTTTTTCACTTCCGTCCTCCCCGTTCTTTCCCTAAGCAGAATTATGTATTTTTGATATTGGTGAGATGGCGTCCATAAGTCGAGTAGTCAAATTTTGACTTATTCTGCTAGTAGGGTGTGCTGTGTGAATTTATGTGGGATAATGGTGAGGTCGCGTTGGTTAGTTATTTTGCCCAAATATTTAATTTCTCATAAGGTGCTCAATATTTTGACATTCTGTGAGTGAACTCATCTAGAATAGGTCAGCAGTTACAGCACTATATACATGTCAATGGGACTTAAAAGAAAATGAATGCTAGGCATTAGTTTACACTAATAGTTGTTGAGAGTTTGGCTGGTTAGTTTAACTAACCTTAAGAGTAAAATTGAAAATCTAATTCTTTGTTACTAATTACTTTTTAAAAGGTATCAAATGTGCTTTTATTTTCTGCCACCATATAACATCATCTCAGAGTTGGTCATAACTGTAAGGCGTCGCTTCCTCACTGGATAAGCGAAAAAGAACAGGGAAAATCCGTCCGCTGCCGAGAGGACGGGGGGCTGCCCATCCTTTTTGCAGTCCTTTTGGTGGGAAACAGCGGAAACGTCTGTGAAGCAGACATAACCCAAGACAGACAAAAGGACCCTATACTGTCATTGGAGCACGACTGTCCACTGAGGCAATAACAACATGATAAATAAAAAAGCGTGTGTCTGTACTTACTTACTAGCACACTATCACATCTTCCGCCTCTTCATGTATCCTAAACTCAGCACAAAGGGTAAGTAAAACAGTACTTTTCCTGGCGGGGGCGCCGGCAAAAAAAACGGGTCTCACGGGTACAAGACACGGTTTGTCGTGCACTTAGCACAAAAATAAACGGTAATTGAGGCAGACCTAATTGGAAAGATCTGTGATCCATTCCTGAGATACGTCTGGTCAAGATTCAGAGGGCTTGGTTAATTACAGTGAGGTTACCCAAATCGTAATACTTTGTTGTACCCAGAGAAATGCAGCAGCTGAAACCTCTCCGCACAAGAGTGCAAGCTAAGTTCTTCCAAAACTCATACACCAAAATCGTCAATATTCGAGACAACACCCCCATTTTTTCTGCAATGGAGGCAAATTTTACCAAAATTCCACCATGAAACTGGCTTGAACTTTGGCGTGGAAATGTGCAAACTCCCCAAGCATGCGCATTTCTTCAGCTCTCATCTTGAAAAAGCATTGGGTCAGCTGATGCCTGAGCGGTCGCAGTTTGGTTTTGAAAGGAGTCCAGCAAAACATTGGCCAAGTGTGTCGAAGCATTGAAATATTCCATAGTCATGAGACGCTTGCACGTCCAGCTGGGAGATAGCAGCTGCTTCCAGTTCACCTGTTGATCGCCATCGTTCTGGCCAGATGTTTCTTTCAAACAGAATGCAAAAATGGGCAGCAGGAAGGCCAAAAATATTGATGGATTCATCTTTCAAAAGCACAGCTTTCTCGCCTGATAGTGATAACCATGGCTCAAGGCTGCAACATACGATTTTCTTCGGATCACCCAGATGAAAAAAAAAGGGGGGGGGGGGGGGGCGCAGGAAAGAAATTGTGAAGATGTAGAAGTAAGATTTGATTTTCCAGCAGTCGAAACTTTCCCGCAGGGAATTATCTCCAATTGACGCAGGCGAAAGGAAACGCGAAAAGCAGGAACACTTGAAAATTCGCACTGAACTCGTTGCTATGCTGTGGCTATTTCCAGTAGCAGCAAAAGTGAACCGTTTGATTTGCTTCCCACAAAGCTTTGCTAGCAGCTTGCTGGCTAGCTATTGATTGTGAGCTTTTCCTAGCTCGATACAAGAACGGAAGAAAAACTACAGGGGCTCGCAGCAAAACAATAAAATGTGAAACAACACGAAATAGAAGCGAACGCAAAACGCCAAAAGAATTCAACACGGGGCGTTGTGAGAAAAGAGCTGACGCAGATACCTAGAGTGTGCAGGAAGTACTGTGCTTGAAATTGCAATGGCACAAGCCGACTGCCAAGTTAGTACGATGTACATACTTTACTCGTGACTGAGAATGAATCATGAGGATAATAGGAAATTAGGTACGTACTGTGAAAGGCACGCAAACAAACAACACAGCGCACATGTAAAGGCACGCATCAAACATGCATGGATTTTACTATAGCACTTGGTTGCAGATGTATGGGCATCATTGCATAAGCCAGTTTTGTAGCTGAACGTGGAACAAAGTAAACATGACACTCCTGTGATAGGACAAGATCAAGTTCCATGTATGTACCCTACATACATCCCCCGAACATGGCAAAAGATACAGTACAGTACGTACTCACTTTGCCCATTGCGCAGTATCGTAATTGCCTTTTGCCTTGTTACATTAGGAAGAAAACAGAAGTT
>JASAMW010001070.1:0-89201 GCA_030247985.1 Epsilonema sp. ZAB3_2
GTACTTCGTTCAGTTACGTATTGCTCAGTACATCCCTTTGAAACTCGCAGTTTTGCTCAACAATCTCCCACCAAACTGCCAGTTTTAAAAGCTCACAGCTCAGAATCACATGAGATCAAACGTGATGAGTTCTGTACTGTCCCAGGGAGAAATTGTGAAAAAACACCCACTGATCTTTGGGTGTAAAAAACACCAAACCCTGTTTGCCATTGCTGGCGCCCGGAATACGATACATAGTCCGTCATCACACTCCTCCACTCGACCCGAAGAGCACGAGCGCCTGCTCTTCCCTCCAACAGCTGCCACTGCAGTCCGGCTTCAGTCTGAAGAGCCAGCGCAGTAGTCCGTCACCACAGCTTCTCCTCTCCCAGGCAAGCAGCGACTCTGCAGAGAGCGGTACCGTCACCCAGACAACCAGCTCTCACCGCACCAAGTCCCGCAGCCTCTGAAGCACCACACAACTGCTGGCGAGCATCCGTGGAACTTCCCGCCCTTCGCAGAGCACTGGCCATCTCCATCGCCATCCAGCACAAGGCCCACCAGTGCAACCCAGTCCAGTCATCCCAGGACAGCCTCCGAATCAGATGGCCGGACCCTCCAGGTGCACACAGGGCAGTCCCTCCATACGTCCCCAGTCCCTCAGCCCACAGCAGGAACACAGACGAATCAGGACTCTGGAACCCGCGACCATGACCATTAGTTCCAAGCTCCTTTCTGTCGAGTCTCATACAGAACCTTCTCCAACCAGCCACAGCAGACCGTTGACCTGGGCCCATAACCTTTGTTGAATATTGTTCGTATTTTCAGCAGGATGTTTATTGTGTGCACGAAAGGCAAAGCAACCGACTGCCCAAAGAGGTTTATGTAGCATTACAACGTGAACTGAAATCGCGAGCTCTCGCTCTCCTTCGCTGAGCTTTTACATAAGCTAGCTAGTCCTATAAAAAACTGTAGCGTGCAGGCATACCAAAACATATTCATGCACCCACCAAATACCAAGCTACATATGAATTATTCATATCGTAACACCCCTCACATAACCCCACTACCATCGTAGCGAAAAAACTACATACCCCCAAAGCTGACCGCTTTAGTATGGAGATCCCCAGGCAAACTTCCATACACCCTAACCCTAAATACCATGCCGATGTCTGTGTAGTACGTAGGGTGCAATAGGATGATGTTGATGTAGTGCACCTGTACTGTACATTGTAGCAAACTGGTACGGTTAACATATTTCAGCGATGGCAGCGTCAGTTGCTTGGTGATGACGATGAAGCCACACGTGGTGCCATGGGATGCAGTTCTGGTCACTTTTCGACCAGACGACGACGTAGGCTTTCGTCTCTCGGCGGCTCGCCTGCGCAACTGGCGTAAGGAAGGATGGGAGACGGATGAACGGGGGATGCAGCAGTATTGCGACAACGAAGCCTTGTGTTTGCTCGGAGTCGGCACTCGTTACGCAGTGGATTTCTTGTGAAGAGAAGGAGAGCGTTTTAGATCAGGCGCCACTTTTGGGCGTCCGAAATAGGTGTGGTCCGATGGACGAAGGGATATGCGGTAACGCGATTGGGTTGGTCGATGGAGATCCCGCGGTATGTAGCGAAAGTTTGGAGCGGTGTCTGCGGGGTCGTCGACGTCATTTGTTGTCATTGGTGCGCTTCAGACGTGCTCCGAGTTTGCTCCGAGCGAGTTCGCTCCGAGGAGCCTCCGAATTCGGAGCGTAATTCGGTTGTTCACACGTAAACGTTTTTGCTCCGAATAAACACGGCGCGCTTCTTTTCAGTCGTTCACAAGGGGAAGGGGAGAAAGCAACGCCGAGCAGCTTCTATCACTTTGCGGAGGTCACGCGCCGCGTCGTAAATTTTCTGCGCAGTTGTTTTTTTCTAATTAGCTCCGACTTTTGCTCCGAGAAGCCTCCGAGTTCGGAGCTAAACTCGGTGGTTCACACGTCTCCGAGTTTCAAACTCGACAGTTCACACGTACGTTTGGAAAAACGGAGCGAGTTCGGAGTAAACTCGGAGGATTTACATGTTGAAGCATAGGCAGGGCTCCGAATTCGGAGCGAATTCGGAGTTCACGTCTGAAGCGCACCATTGTCAGTTCTTCTTTTCACTCGCTCCTTTTCCGCTCCCAGATGATTGAAAAAGGTCGACGACCCCGCTGGCACCGATCCAAACATTCACTAAGCGCGGAGTCGCTATCGACCAACCCAATTGCGTTACCGCGTATCGTAAATAGGGGAGATCTTCTGCGCAGTCTGTACGTGGGGTTGGTCCGACGTAGAATAGAATTGCGAGACTGGTCCATAGCGGCTTTTTTCTAAAATACTCCTCTCTTCATTAGAAATCCACTGTATGTGGCGCTGACGTATATCACGACTACCTCGATGACTATGAGGCGACCTCGTATCGCCCAATTGAACATGGTGGTATTGAAGCGAAAAGAAAGTTACGAAGAAGGCGCTCAGGAGTCTGAAGAATGGACTAAATTCCAAGCGAACACTCCGCTCAGCCTCGTCTCGCCACCAGATGTCGCTAATGTCGCAACCATAGAATGCGCATTGGCGAATGAGAGGTGGATGAACGAAGGGTTGCGACCGGACACCACGCGGGACGCCCTACTGCTCATCGATCGACGTATTGCGAGCGAAAGACACAGTTATGCCGCAGAGGTGCGAAGTTGGGACTGATTGTTGACGTGCAGGTTGGGGATGATAAGTAAGTAAAGTAATGATAGGTAATGGAGATACTTGGTAATGGTAATGGTAATGATGATAGGTAATGGTAATTTCTGGATGGTCGCGAGCTGACCCCTAAGATTTACATTGATTTTCAGTGCAAAATTTATTTTTGATAGGTGTCGGCGTATGCTGGTCAAGAATTGCGCTGAAAATCAATGAATATCGAAGGGATCAGCTCGCGACCACCCTGAAATTTTCAGCGCAACCAGTGACTAGTCGGATCTTTTATGGCCTCATTCACATAGGTGGGTGTATTTGTTTGTACGGCGCCATATCCTGCATTTGTGCTTTATCAACGGGTACTTGTCAATCTGTTGACTTGATGAACTTGAACGATGCCTGATAAAATGTTTTGCGGTTTGCTATGCGGTTGGATGCCTGTCTATGATGGGTATGCGCCCATGAATGAATACTTTATTATCGAATCTTGGCATTGTTTGGTTAATGGTTACACATAAATATCGTCCTCACTACTACTTTTGCGCAACTGTATATGCCAGGTGCGCACTGTACATAGAGGTGTCGACGTTTTCTGTTGCGCACGGATGCGCAAAAAGTAGTTGTGAGGACAATATTCAGTATGGGCTAATCAGCTTTGATGACAGGACGGCCCATTAGCTGATCCATCTTGTTTTCTTGCCTAAATTACCCCTAGCTCCCCTTTGCATTTTGCAGGATCAAAAAAATGGCGAACAGCGTGTCTCCGCGAGCTGATGAGTTACCGGACGAGATTTGGTTGGAGGTATTCTGCTGTCCACAACTGGATGCCAGAAACGTATGCACAGCTGCGCGCGCGTGTCGAAAACTCAGAGTAGTCTCCCTGTCGGAAGAGATCTGGCGAACCAAGTTCCGACAACGGTAAGCATCTACCGTATTTAGCGGTGCATAGCGCATGCAGAGGTCCTAAAGTGGGGTTACGCATAAGGAGGCTATGCACCGGTGAATACGTTATTTGAGCAGCAATCTGGTGTAAATTTATTACGCATTTACAATGGATGCACTGGGTGTATTAAAAAATACGAAACCAGACGCAAAAAGGCATGGCCAGCCATCGATGCGTTAGGCAGGCATACGCCGAGCGCATTGCCTTCCAATGTGAATGAGGCGGCCCGTTGTCCTTTTTACACGCTGCACTGCTTTTTTATTGCATAATGCTAAAGGCGGCCCGAATTGCAAACCAACCGGCCGGAATTAACCCGCACTATCATAATATGTAGGGTCCTGTGTCGGGTAAACACGACCATCCACCTAGTACTGAAGGCCGTTCTTTCTACTGTGTGTGTGTGTGTGGCCGGGTTTACCCACTGGTACCCTATCTTTTATGTATTTACAGATGGCGACGCCTATACAAACTACTGAATCATCCCACGAGCGACAGTCGACTGGTAGAAGAAGCACGTGACGACGAGGAAAGTGAAAATGATGATAATAACGGCGGTACTGACTGGTTCTCGCTGTTTCGTCTGCGATGTCACGTGGAAAAGTTGGCACGCGGCCAACTGGACGCCTACTCCCAGTACAACATCAGGCGCAATCACACCTACCTGTCCTACTCCCACTTTGATCAGTTTCTGCAGTCGATGCGGGGCAGAAGAAGAAGGAGGTTTCTGATGGATGAATTGACAAGCATTCTTATTGCCGACAGGTACATTACAGTAGATGACATCAGACGGGACAACTTACTCGTAACGAGCTAATCTGTACTTTGTGCTGAAACAGAGGAACCACGAGTACGGTGGGACTGTACTCGCGTCTGCTAACCGGTCTACCCGTGTGAGTACTTTTGCTCATACCGATCATTTTCTCATCTGAACGGTACAGTAGCAGCGACCAACTCGCACTTTCTCGCACCTTCCTCGGTACGAGAAAGTAACAGCTCGTGTAAACTCGCGTGTGTATGTGTCGAGAAGATGCTCGGTGCGAGTAAAAGTACTCACGCGGTCAGACTGCTTAGCAGGTGGGAGTTCTGCTGGTCGGTCCGTTCTCATCGGTTTTTATATTTCAATACGAAAGATCAATATGCTCGGTACGAGTAATGTCTGATATCTGATGTCTGATTACGTCAGGGTATCATGGGGTAAACGCGGCTACTAACAGGCTAACGTTTATGGTTTTATTGCAGAGAAGAGGCCAACCTGACTCACGTGTTTTATGGCGCTCAGCTGTTGCGGTATTGGGCTCGGCAGATTCTGACGCCAAAAATTCGTGCTTGGATGGAGCAGCCTTCATCACTGGAGGAAGGTGCGTATTTTCGGGCGACGAACGTCACACGTACTGTAAAGATTGGTGTATTACACCCCGATATCGTAAAAATATAGCCCGACACATATCGAGTACCGGGGTAAACCCGGCCATGGGAAATCCGGCCACCTTTTAAAGGGGTTCGCCGTGGCGAATTCCAGCAGGTAAGGCTGCTATGCTGGGGTGATAGAGCAAGTTCTAAGCTTTTATTTGATGTATATATTGTATGTTCGAAAATCGCTGGTTGCGCTGTTACAAGCTGTTGAAGTTTCTATTTAGTACAGGTCCAGTTCAGGGGCCAATTTTCAAGGTTTTTGGCTTATATCTCTGGCGGAACGGCAGGTAGCCATGAGATCTGCACATGAACAGGCGTGGTTTCCGCCGACCTATCTCATGGTACCTTGCTTTTCAAATTCTCTCTACAATTGATGAAGTTATAAGCAAAATGCTTCGAATTTTAGTGCTGTCCACTCCGTTGTGGACACCACTAAAATTCGAAGCATTTTGCTCATAACTTCATCAATTCTCGCTAAAAATAGAAAATCAAGGTACCATGAGATAGATCGGCGGAAACCACGCCTGTTCATGTGCAGATCTCATGGCTACCTGCCAGAGATACAAGCCAAAAACCTCGAAAATTGGCCCCTGAACTGGACCTGTACTAAATAGAAACTTCAACAGCTTGTAACAGCGCAACCAGCGATTTTCGAACATACAATATATACATCAAATGAAAGCTTAGAACTTGCTCTATCACCCCAGCATAGCAGCCTTACCTGCTGGATTTCGCCACGGCGAACCCCTTTAAGGTTAAAAAAGCTTCAAGCCTGCATATCTTAGCAACAATGGACCGATTGAGACAAATGGTATATCCAATCGATTCCTGGACTTTCTTCTTTCAAACGAGCTATTTGGTTCATCATTTGCAAACGCGCTTATGTGGCCGGGTTTACCCCAGTAAGCTAACTGGTCGACTTTGTTTTTTACAACCCCATCTGGTACTGAATGCACAAAAGTTACAGTACTGCATAAGTACGTATGCCTCTTATCTGAACACGGCATTGACGCGCATTTGCAGGCGCCCTGTTACTGGCTTATTGGTTCCAACCGGAGCAGGCGTTAAGAAGCCCTTCTTCTTTGCCTACGGAGGGAGGAGTTTTCGCCTTTCTTTCCGAGATGACGCAGGCGACTCTGCGGCGATTGGTCGAGACGCATCCGCGTCATCCGGCGACGCGCACTGATTGGTCGTCGATGTCTGTCGACGCACTGTCGACCTCGCTTTGGCAGTCGTACGAGTGTCGTTCCGTGCTGGAAGCACTCGGTTTCATCTTCGCCAACGTGTACAACTTCAGCGGAAACGCGGAGGATTATTACAATCCGAATAATTCCTTCCTTCACAAGGTAATGCAGAGCAGTTATCTCCTCCCGCAGTTAAAAACTCTTCTATCATCAAGTTTTCCCCTGGTCTGATTTACGCCGTACTATTGCCTAATCCAGTGGTAGGAAAAGTGTTAGTTTTTCCTCTAAAGGCGGAAGAAAAGTAACAGAAAGGAGATGCGTTATGTGCATAGAGAAAGGTGTAACAGTCTTGCCTGCTGCTAATTTTATTCTTGGAATATTCCTGGATGATTGTGTAGGTGATTGAAACTCGAAAAGGTATTCCGATCAGCCTGTCAATACTATACCAAGCTGTGGCGCGGCGTCTTGGAGTGCTGGTAGAGGTTGTAAATTTTCCGGGTCATGTTCTGGTCAAATTCTTGGAGCATCCTGAGTAAGTTTCTTGTAGAAGTTATTATACGGGCCGCTACTCGTATTGTGGGACAAAACGTACTAGTAGGGTACTATGGGGTAAACCTGGTCATGGAAAAATCCGGCTACCTAACTTTCAGGGCTGTTTATCTTAGCAAACTTTGGACCGATGGAAACAAGGGTTAGTACGTACATCAATCGATTCCTTGAACTTTTCTCTTTCAAAAACGAGCTGTTTATTTGGGTCATTATTTGCTAGCTGCATCGGCAAGTCTATGTCCATGTAAGTTTAGGATAGCCCGTATTCTTGCTCGCTTTTGTGCATGGGTGAACCTGACCGCGACATGTCAGTTTGTCATCTGACCGTATTCGCGTGTTGAGGTGGCCAAGTTTACCCCACCGTACCCTCTACACTCATGTTTGCGTATGTTTTAGCGCGAAGGAGGCGAGTGCTCGCGACACGTTTCTGGACGTGATCGGCAATCCGCGTCGGTTTCTCAGTCAGCAGGATGTGATACAGCAGATGCAGCGTCCGGAGTGCACGGATGCGCAGTTCTTTCGCGCCGCCACGCCACAAGAAGTACGTACAGTACGGGTGCTGTGTTTGTGTGTCATAGGCTACTGCGGGGTGAATAGGCCACGTAACTTGAGCAAAGTCAGGGGCCCCAGGGGGTAGGTAGCCAACAATAACTTGAGGCTCAAGAGACCAAAATTACCTGGTTGCAATGGAGACTCTGTCTGTGGCATGTCTTCATATCTAACATACAGTAATTTGGCGCCTCTGGCAGCTGAATGGGGGCAAGAAGAAAACAGGGGCACAAATGCGCCTCAAGTTACCACTTACCTACCCCCAGAAACTTACCGTAGTTTTTACCTGCGTATGGTATGATACGTATGTTGTACGTACAGCGTTAGCGTATGTACAACGTACTGTAATGTATGATGTACAGCGTAGGGCACTTTCTCATCACACACTGACGTTTTCTTGTACGTTGCAGGTTCTCGCTCGAATGTGGAACAACTTGTACTTCTTGGACAGAGGAGGACGAGGCAGTGTGGAAGGAGAAAGACAGCCGATGCTGGGCAGTATGCTGGAGTTGGGCATATTGCTACGTCCCCGCGAATACCAACTACGGTTGACCCTTGTCAAATTCTATTTCCACATGGACTTCAATTTGGGCTTGGTAGGTTACGTCCAGTATTTGTTTGTTTATTGTTGTACGATGATATGGACCAGTTGGTTGTCGCGATGGGGTTAGTCGATACCGGCCCCGCATTTTGAGAGATAGGGGTCGATGGGGATGTCGACGTTGTTTCTGTCATCTGGGAGCGGAAGATGAGCGAGTGAAAAGAAGGATTGACCACCAAATGACGTAGACGACCCCGCAAGAAGCAAGATTCCAGACAAGCAGGGAATCGAACCCTCTGAACCTCTCGCGTTCTAGATGAGCGCCCTAGCCATTGAACTACACAGCTGATCTCGTTCACCAGACGTCCGTTCGTCCGTAAATCCGTAAAGCTTATCTAGGATTACATGGTACACCGCGAACAACCGTGTACTCCTAGATACGTTTTTACGGACGTTGTTACAGATGTACGGACGTCTGGTGAACGCGGCATGAATGACCTGAGTCGCACAATTAGACACTGTATTGAAGGTGGAATCAGTGTTGCATCCGGATGGCGTTCCGCCTCAGGAAGAAGAGGGGGAACAGGCGTTTATTCATCAACAGAGCGCATTCTACTTGGAAACGGCCGCTTTGCGACAGAGAGAACAGGATGAAGAACCTGCGCCGGTACGTACAACGTACAGTAAGTGTGTGCGCGTTGTATTATACATATTCGGAACTTTGTACGTAACGTCCAGTATATACTACGATAGGAACTGGAACCGAAGAAGCGATCCGACTATCCTCACGTCAAGTGGGCGGTTGGTCAGATTATGCTGCACAGAAAGTACGTACCGTATTGTACCGTACAGTACTGCAATGTATGTATGTTGTATACATACAGTGAGGGAGTGCATAGATACAGGGTGTCTCACGTAGACCTACCTAAAGATCCAGCCATATAACTTCCGTATTACAGTAGATATCAAGCTCAAATTTTGTCCCCAGAAACCCAAGAATATACCATTTGTTGTGACAAAATTTGAGCCAGGTAGGTCAACTAGGGATGAAATTACGAGCTTGGAAATGTTGGACCCTGTTTTTCGCATTTTCCGCACTGAGCGTGGTGTTGGGACAAAAATCTTTTGCTGAGCATGGTCAAGCAGCTCATCCAACATTGAAATATGGCGGAACAATAATGGCTGAACGTCATCACGGTCCAGAACACAAAGGATACAAAAATACAGGCGATTTACCGCCCATAACAGCCTTCAAGGAGCTGTCGAGGTCAATAGCGACACCAATGATTTCAAAATGTTGAAAAACGTGGTCACAAATTTGCAAGCTTGTAATTTCATCCCTAGTTGACCTATCTGGCTCAAATTTGGTCACAACAAATGGTATATTCTTGGGTTTCTGGGGACCAAATTTCAGCTTGATACCTACTGTAGTACGGAAATTATAAGGCTGGATCGTTAGGTAGGTCTACGTGAGACACCCTGTAGATGCATGCATACAGTGCATCTACTGATTTGATTGCGCTTTAGTCTGGCCAGTAAGAATTGGCTATGGCATTCAAGGCGCGTTGCGTAAAATAGATTCACAAATGCGGATTTTTGTCCGTGCTTCGTGTACTATCTAGCAGAAGTACATGCAAACTACGCAGTACGACTTGAGTCCCACAGCGAACTCTCTCTGGTCAGGCTATGAATGTCCGTGTACTGTACATTCGTCAACTCGCAACGTCAATCGCTTACTTCAGTGCACTGTGGCAGGTTGAGTACAGCAGGTGTATAGTACGTACGTACAGTAATGTATGTATGTGCGATATGCGGTAGCGCGATTGGGTTGGTCGATAGCGACCCCGCGGTATTTAGTGAACGTGTAGATCGGTGTCTGCGGGGTCGTTGACGTCATTTTGTTGTCAGTTCTTCTTTTCACTCGCTCCTTTGACGCTCCCAGATGATTGAACAGGGTCGACGACCGCGCAGACACCGATCCAAAGTTTCGCTAAATACCGCGGGGTCGCTATCGATCAACCCAATCGCGTTGTTGCATGTGGTTCATACCTTGATGAATGTGCGTATGGATGAATGACATGTGCAGATTCAACTACATGTGCGTGATCAGTGGCTGGGACGAATGCTGCTCGGCGGGTGACGCCTGGGTTCAGCAGATGGGAGTGCGGAAGCTGGAGAGGCAACAGCATCAGCCCTTCTATCACGTACTAGTGGACGACGGAAGCAACCGATACGCTGCCGAAGGTACTACTCCTAATGTAAATTTGAGCAAATTGCAAATTTTAGACCGATGAATATTATTGCCTATAGTCTGGCTAGCAAGAGTTTGCCATGGCATTCAAAGCGCGTTGCGTAAAATAGATTCACAAATGTGGATTTCTGTCCATGCTTCGTGTACTCCTATTTAGCAGAAGTACATGCAAACTACGCAGTACGACTTGAGTCCCATGTCTTTGTGGCCAGACTATAGCAAATTATTGCCCTTTAGTAAATTGCAGCCCAGATGAGATGAATGCATCCCTAAATTTAGGCCCAGAGGAATCTTTTCCAGATATCCTTAGTAATTTAGCCCAGAATATGATACCCCAGGCTGCGCTGACTGACTAAACTACATCCATGTATGTAAATGTAGCATCTGTCTGTGCATTGCTTGTTTCGTTTGCGTATGATGCAGCCATTTTGATGCCTGTATGTTCGTTGGTACTGTACAGATAACCTGTCTCCGCATCCTTCGCCTCAGCCGGTGACGCACATGGAAGTGGGCAAGTATTTCTGCGCCTATCGCGGACACTTCTACGTGATGAACCCGGAGAAAGAGCCGGAATACCCGGAGGACGCCCCGGTCGCTGCTCAACCCCCCTCCTTCCCTTCTTCAGACAGTTCTTCAGACTAGCTGTCATGATCAAAAGGGGAAATTGTGTGACTGAGGTCATCCGAGTGTGTAGTCAAATGGTTAAGGCGCTCGGCTGGAACTCGAGAGGTCCAGGGTTCGATTCCCTGGCACATTCGGCAAATTTTCCTTCTCGACTGAGGCTGCAGCTTCGTCGTTGGCGCTCTGAGCACGTTGTGTACTCCGAAGCAAGTAGTGTACGTTGTGTTACCTACTGCGTACGTATATGGCAATAGCGTCCGAGGCCAGTAGTGTACGTAGTGTTAGTTAAGTACTACAGGCGTTACTATAGTCTGGGTCAGAGAGAGTTGGCTATGGGACTCAAGTCGTACTGCGTAGTTTTCGTGTACTTCTGCTACAGAGGAGTACACGAAGCACGGACAAAAATCCGCATTTGTGAAGCTACTTTACGCAACGCGCCTTGAATGTCATAGCCAACTCTTACTGGCCAGACTATAGGTATGTATTCTGTCCCTGGACCGGTACCATGCAATGCCTGTACAGCAGCTGTACACAGCAGTAGTTGCTTTCGATAACGGTTGTTTTTTGTAAAGTATTTATTTACTATCTTATGTTATTGATTGGGTGACGCAAAGATGTGGGCGTTGTACAGGGAGTGGTATTCATTCGTCTACGTGTGTGGTTCTTTCTAAGTATGGTGTCTGACGTCTGTACATACTGTTGAATAATGAAGAGTTGATAATTTACTGTGTATGTTATGGATGTACAGTCACAGTGTTGGTGTTCCTTGGTCTGTGATAACAGTGATGAGTAAAAGTTTTACAATCGATTTCCTTTTGCTGATTGTATGCGCTAGATAGCGGTTTACAACCGCGCATCTACTTTCCTCTATTGCATAGTCAAAGATTTATGATCTCTCGTCATAGAAGTGAGATACCTACGTACTGGTTGTGGTTTTGATTAGTGTATTAGGTGCATGCATACTGTACATATATCATATGTAGTGTGCACAATGTTCATTTGCTTCTGCATGTATGTGCATTATTGTGTCCTCGTATGTACAGAACGTACGTGTAAGGCAGCTGATGCTGCAACTTCGCGAAGGTGAGAGAAAGAGAAAGTAGCACGTCATGTGGTTGTGTGTCGGTTCGTTCGGGCCACACACATCGTTCTGTCACTCACCTCCCACTTTTGTCAAACTTTTTGCGATCGCGACGTATTGTGTGTCGGCGGCGGGATATGTAGAGAGAGGTGGCAGTAGGCAATGTTGGGTACTGTGGGGTTAACCCGGCCATGGGGTAAACCCGGCGCCTAAAGCTCCTCTTTGAACTTGCTGTCTCAGCAAATGATGAACCAAAGAGCTCATTTGAAAGAGGAGAGTTCAAGGAATCGATTGATGTAATATTTCTCTCAATCGGTCCTCTGAATGCTGAGATATGCAGCCCTGAAGCTTAGGTGGCCGGATTTTCCCGTTGCCGGGTTTACCCCATAGTACCCTTTGTACCTTCATGAGAAATGAGGCTAATAGGGTGTCCTTTTCATTGGTATATCTGTCTGTGGACGCGCGGGGCGGTACTGGTCAATTTTCTTTGTCCCTCTTGCTCCTATAATACCACATTCACTTGTTGCAGTGCATACACGTAGTTGCTGTCCTTATTCTATTCATGGAGTCTGACATATGATTTTAAATTGTGTTTTTTAGGTGGTACGAGTATGTGCAGCTCAGTGGATCTGTCTTCTTTATTTCTTTGAAGAGATACCTACCTACACACACCTGTCTGCACATTGGGTAAGACAGGAAGCGCCACTACTTGTGGTTATTTTTCATGTTGTAGGCCTATGCTATGAACACACTTGGACACGTAAAAGTAATATTGTCCTTTCAGCGAAAGGTCGGTGTTTTCTCCGTTCCGTATTCACCAATTGCGCAGAAAATTTCTGAGTGGTCGTGAGCTGACCCTTCTGATATACACTGCTTTTTAGTGCAATTTTTGATCAGTTGCTGGTGTGGATCGAAAAAGTGCACCGAGAATCAGTGTAAATTAGAGGGGTCAACTCGCGACCATCCAAATATTTTCAGCGCAACTGGTCAGTAGACCGTGGTTTTCCGTGAGTAGGGAAACGGGGTAACTTGGGACAAAAGTTTCGATCTCGATGACCTGACAAAACTGGCATTAAGATATCAGTTTTGTGTGATAAGAGCAGACGATTCTCGCACTGATTCAGCCCCCTGCTGAATTGATAGGAATAATATTGTGTCCCAACTTTCCCCTTGCTGTCCCAGATGTTCGTGCTACCCTATACCTACTCCGCAAACGACGACGGTCAAAAGTCCATAAATCATCGTCCACATTCATACACCGCTGGACGGACAATATTGATGAAGATGTGCAATTTCTTCTTCAGTGACTCTTGCCGACCCACCGTCCCTATTTGACATTCCTCCTCTACACTGCTGTCTTCGTTTTTTACATTCGCCGTCCCAACCCATACATGGTTTATTCTTGCCTCAGTCTGTGACTTCTGAAGATCGTCGATATTTTACACAACCTTGCGCTGGCGGATGATTTCGGTGCGCAGTTTTCGTCATAAAAGATACGATCGCCTTTCTTGCCGCGGAAAAACAGGTATGCGATGTTACTTTGTGCAATGCTCTCGCGTGGTGAGCGGTGAAGTCTTACTCCTACCACGGACTTTAAGGTCTCAATGCCCTGTTTCGGAGCCAAATTTGAGGCTTCCTCGTAGCCGTTATGTGAAAGATAAAAGTGATCACTTATCATGTAAATATAGAACAACCCTTCCTCTACACGTACACCAAACGGCAGCGCCAAAGCTCTTGTATTCGGCGCAGTACGACACGCCGAAGAACGCCCCAAAAACCACGCGATTTGGGTGTTCCGAAGGAACCACTGGGTATTTTTCAACATGCGGCACACCATTCAACGCGTCTTGACGAGAGGAATCGATCGGTACCTGCGGCGCCTCTCTACGTTGCCTCTACGCAAAGTTATCCAAGAAGAACGTGTTTGAAAAAGTTATCGTTTCAATCAAGAATAGCGCCACGGAGAGGCCGTTTCAAGAGGCGCTCTATGGCGCGTCAAAGAGATCGTGTAACAAGCTTTCGATCGATATCTTGATCTCCTCTCAACTCGCTTTCGTTGGCTCAGGAGAGCCTGGACTAAATTTATCCAGAAGTCCATGCATAGACAGTTGTCCCTGCATAGTACGAAGACGAGCGCAGAGAGCGCGACTGGAGCGGAAACAGCGAACAGAAAACAAGCAGACGGATGATCGTATGGTGTCAGGAAGTGAAAACAGCTGGAATTAGATATCACCAGATACTTCACTAGTAGTACAGGAGTCCACGCTCAGAAAAACAGGGCATTGAGACCTTAAGTAATAATGTATTGTATTGTGAAGTGGAACGTTTGCATTTTTATTTTCCATCCATACTGTGCTGATGTGGTTTGCAAGATATCTGTATGATGATGATGATATTTTGTGGGAGTGGAATTCGTTTCGTATGTGCGTGTATCGTATACCTTCCTGTTGCTCTTTGAGATAACTCAATGATATCTGTGGCGCAATCTTTGTCTTCGCTCTCAAAAGTGTGTGCAATAAATTTTAGAAATCGCTATATTTTTCTGGCCTTTTATTCGCTATTTTTCAAGGCAGGGTCATAGTTCTAGATTCTCGCTGGGTGTTCCTTCCTTCCTCCCTTCCTTCCTATGCGTTTGCTACCTATCGTTTATCGCTCGCATCTGTTGCTTGTCCTCGTCGAGTGCTTGTTTTGTTTGCCACTCTCTAGCGTTGGGTCAAAGAGTGCCTACCACCTCCTCTACCTGCCCATCTGTCAGGTTGCTGGGGCTGCTGGTTGGTTACTGGGCTGAGAAGAGAATTTATGTAATGTTTTTTCAGAGGTGCTAGACAGATGGCAGGAAGCGAGGGAGGGACAAAAAGAAGGGAGGGGGTGCTTGGATGACTGGTTCTACCACCCGCCTGCCCTTCCGCCATCATTGGTGCGCTTCAGACGTGAACTCCGAATTCACTCCGAATTCGGAGCCTTGAATGCTTCCAACATGTAAAATCTCCGAGTTCGCACCGAATTCGCTCCGTTTTTCCAAACGTGCGTGTGAATTTCCGACTTCGTAATTTGGAGTCGTGCGAGTAATTGACGTTCGTTTCGGCTCAAAACGAAGGCATTCGGAACTCGGAGCGAACTCGCTGGGAGCAAACTTGGTGCACGTCTAAAGAGCACCATTGCTGTTTTATTTTCTAGTAGCTATGTACATAATAGTGGGTAGTTGATGGTCGGATGTTTCAGGGTGAGGAGGCTTGTTATTATTTTAGTAGCAAACACTAGTCAGTTACCGTGTGCTGTGGGTATGGTTTGGCCGTTCCGTGTACATAGTACCAAGGGCTCTTGATAGTACTAGGTACGTATGTGTCGGGTAAGCTGGGGGCAGCAGGACTGACCGGGTTTGGGGTGGGATTGAATTTGGTGTCAAGTCAAAGAAAGGCGAAACTTCAAAGAGATTATTACAAAATGATGTTGAGAGTGCATAGTGAATCATATTGCACACCAGAGAATTTGGTGGTCGAAATTACCCCAGGCCACTGCTGTACTTTCGATTTCCTGCGCTGATTATTTTTAGTAGTCTTCTCGTTTCGTTGCGTAAAAGCTCTTTTCTATGCTGCTACTGGGCCGCCAAAAAAGTTTATGTTTTGTTCGTACCTTCAAACTGATAAAAGTATAGTAAAATTTGGTTGAGCTGCCTCCGGGTTTTGTTTCCAACGTAACATCGTCCGGTTTTGCCCATTGCACTTTTACTTCGTAAATTCCGCCGTTATTTCGATTGAAATACGTATGTATGCGCATGGTGGTACGTCTACATAATATTGTTTGTATGTTGGTGCACTCACGTGCCATACGCGCCTGTGATTTGTGAGTCTGAACTGAAATACTGGCAGCGTACGTAATTTGTTGCGCTTGTTTGTGTATGTTGAAGGACTGACTGGCTGCTTGTGCTTGCTCCTGACTCTGTGTCAGTGAATATAACAATTTTTGCCTCTTTCCAGCGTACTTTTGATATTTCGCTCATCCTGTGTACTGCTATAGTATGAAATATTGGTACGTACATAACGCATATAGCAAAAAGTTGGGGATGGCGGATATTAGCTTTTGGTGACTTTTTCGACCATTGCAGCAGCTTTTTTGGGTCACTCAATAGTCAATAGTCTGGTTTTGTCACGAGCGAGCTCGGAGGCTTCCGGAGCTACTGTCACTAGTGCGCTTTCATACGTGAATTCACCGTTTTGTTTGTGTTGAAGCGTTCGATGTGTAGGGAAAGAAAGGCGGGTAAATTTACCACCATTCTTTGAACATGTGAGTGAGAGCAATTTCGCGCTTTTGTGAAACAAAGTGGGAAGCTCGAACTCAGAGAGGAAAAATCTAACTTCAAAATTCACCCTTATTCACCACGTGTATAGCGCACTACCAACTGTCCAACGTTCGTTACCCTCACAGCCGCTCCCTCTCCTCGTGGAATGTATCGATTTCACTTTATTTGATGGAGTGCGCTCAAGTTGGAGTGTGATGGATGGTGGTTGCTTTTCTTTTCTCCTGTAGCTGACCACGTCGCATGCGGATGGTCAGTGAATGAATGGATGAGCACAGGAGTTTCCAGAAGTGGACAGGTTGAAGAGCAGTTCAGCTGGTCACTTTTTGAGTGACCGCTCCTGATATTGCAGCATTATTCTACGTTGCATTGCATCCTATTTCAGGTTCGGACGGACGCTTTAGGCCAAGTCTTGAGCGCTAAAATCCTGACAGATCTGCTGCGCAGCTTTGAGGCTGTTGTTGGGTGAACGCTATTCTGTGAGTTGAAGGTGTATGTACGTACGTGGTTTTTTGCTGCTGTGTCGATCTACGTACGTACGGTACGTGTGTGGAACAAGGGTGCAGCCAGAGTGGACGGTGGTGTGTCGAGTCGACCATTTCTCTCCAGATTAGCAGTGGTGGAGATGACGAACTTCTACTTTCTTCTGATGCGCTGCTTGCTTGCAGCAGCAGCGACGTCGCTGTTGTTTGCAGACCAGCTGAACCTACGTTACGTACGTTCGTAGCTGCGTAATGTATAAATGAGCGAAGGAACGCGGGCTGTTTGTGCTTGGAAGGGCGCTGCTGTAGGTAGTAGGTACATCTACTGTATGTACAGAGCAGAAATGCGCTACGGACTTTCTATGGCTGTCACCCGCAAATGCGCTTTACGCTCTGGGTCGGGTGGGACTTGGGATACCCAGAGGCCGTTGTTCGCTTCTAGCGTTATTAGCTGTTGGGTAGGTCAGGTAGGTGCTGGCTATTCTTATGCAACTGCAAGCAGTTTTCGGCTTTGTGGTTGGGCTTTTATCGCGCTCCACGTAATTCGTTGTTGTCCATTCTATTCTCCACTGATTGCATTGTCCTATTCTCTGTTTCTGTATGAGTACGTACGTACGTATGATTTTGCAACAAGCGAAAGCAAGGTTCATGTTCTGGAATCAATTCACTATTATGAGCCTACCATGTACATTCGTGCATGTAGTACCAAACTCTTGTAAAACTACTCCCTGGAGGTTGCGCGTTACGTCTGTTGGCGCGTTCACCAGACGTCCGTAACGTTCGTTCGTCCGTCCGTCAACCCAGAAGTGTTCGTTCGTCCGTCCGTCCGTGGGTTGACGAACGGACAGACGGACGTCTGGTGAACGCGTACGTACTACGTGCACTACACGTGCTGTGTTTGATTGTAGATATTGCCTGCAGCTGGCTTCACTGACTGCTGGTGGTGTGGAGAATTGAGACATATCGGAAGCAGAGATGCCACGCTCCTGTGCCGCTGTGGGTGGCTACTACGAAATTCTGGGCATCGCCCAAACGGCGGATGATCAAGAGATAAAGAAAGCGTAAGCGCAACCAGCGAATATTGGGGTAGTGCGGGGCAATTCGGGCCGCCTCGGCTCTTTTCTTCGCGCCAAGTTGGAGCGGATGAGGGAAACTGCAGGCAGGCGGAAGCTTGTGTTCGAATTATTTTGATATCACTCGTTGAAATAGCGCCAGTAGATGATAATGGGTGGGCCGAATTACCCCGGCTGCACTATCAAAGGGTAAGCGGGGCGAAGGAGTAGTAGGGTACTGTGGGGTAAACCCTGAAACGGGGGTAAACCCGGAGACCTAGTATATCTCAGCAACCATACGACCGATTGAGACAAGTATTCTACCAATCGATTCCTTCAACTCTCCAGCTTTCAAATGAGCTACTATCCTGTTTGTCATTTGCTGAAACGGCAAGTTCGGAAAAGCTTAGGTGTCCGGGTTTTACCCCGTGTCCGGTTTACCCCATTGTACCCTAAGTGTAGCTTCTTTGGCAAAGTGGAGGTAGCCGGAATTACCCCGCCTACCCTGCTTATGTTCAATAATGTCGGATGATATGCATAATGCCGGCCCATATTTGATATTTCGCTCCTAAATCTTCATGAATATAAATTGTACGAGGGAGGGATGAAGGGTTGTTTCAGAAGTTGCCGGAAACTTGGCCACTTGACATCCCCCGTGGATTTTTGAATGCATAATGTGCACTTTTCCGAGTGCTGTACGTACTGTACGTAATTTTACTGAAGATGCGCATAGATGCGGAACAAAAACGGAGAGTGCGGGAGTAGATACAAGTTGGTTGTGGTTTGCATGTGTGTCATGCATATATCAAAATATTGTAAAATGGGTATTGTGAGCAGAGTTTCAAAAGTGGGATTTGCCTACTGGCACACGATTGGGCAAGGGTGCAATAAATCGTGTACATGTTTTCAGTTAGGTACGGTACGTATGGATGTACACAATACACACATGCGTGCAGTTATACAGTTTCAATATGCACTGTGTACGTACGAACGTACGTGTGATGGGGAGAAAAAATTATACAGGAGCGGTTGACAGCTGATGTTTATGACGGAATATTTGTTTGTGAAAAGATGGGAGACATATTATTTGGCTATGCTGAGCTGTCTCTCTTGAACTGAGGGTGCGAAGCGAAGAAAAGACTTGATTTTTCATTGCGAATACCCACGTATTGTACAGTATGTATGCACAGTAGAGTAGAGGCATCGTTCCCATATGGGGAGGTGAAGGGGTATTCCCATCTTTCCCAGACCCAAAATTTTTCGGAATTCGGTAGGCTATTCTATTCGTCGGTAATTCGGTATGTTCCGCTAATATGTGAGCGTACGATAGCGATTTCATCGAACTTAGTCAGTACGAAAATGCCGCCTACAAAAATAACTGGTGAAATTGGTGGGGGGAATGTGGAAAGGGGCGGAAATGAATTATGTCCCAACTTTGTTTTGTACGTAGGCATACCCCAAGAGGAGACAGTCCCAGAAAGAAGAATCGTGATCGTTTTGAAAAGGCACAGCGGGGTTACAGGGGGCTCGCGAATTGATGGTTGTCGGTTTTTTACCGATATTTTGCTCTTTTCCCCGTAAACGTTACCACGGCGGAAAGAAAAATAGGTAAACAAAATCAAAATCTGCTGACTTTTCTTTATGGGGAATGGTGACGTGCGACCGTAAACACAAGAAGGACACATGATTATGAAGTTGTCACTCTGTACGTATGTGCGAGCGTACAGAACTTGCATTGTACGTACATATATGTTAGTGGCCGTCACCAGTAAATTACCGGTACTTTTACTGGCTTACTGGCAAAAATATTGCTGCCAGTAATTACTTTTACCTTACTTTTACTGGCAGTGCTGCCACTATTTTACTTTTACTTTACTGGCTGGCTAATTTTTTTTACCGGTACTGGCAAAATTTTAGTAAAAGTAAAAAGTAAAATTTGGGCGTTGTTCTCATAATTTAGCCCTGTGGTAAAAAGATTTTTAGTGAATTTACTGACGCATTTCCAGTTGGGAAAAGAAAAATTTTCTTTGTAGCAAGTCATTTTAGATTCTCTGATCATGCCACCGACTCCTCCATCCAGCTACATTACGTACATACCTAGGCCTATAACGCGCATAGCACGCAGGGTAGGCCTGGGACCACTTCGTCATGTTGGCCCATGTGAACGATATGCAGAAAGTAGTATGTAAAGGTTGCACATGAACGATACCTGTACTTACGTACGTATGTCTGTACATATGTATTGGCGTTGCAGCGCTCTTCATTCCTATGTTTTGGTAGGTAGACTTTGAAAGGTACTACTAGTATAGCCAAGCCATATGTATGAAGACTCACCCGAATACAAATAAAAGAAAATTGACAACCAGAAAAGCATTTGTAGTCAACAGGAAACATGGCCATAAAATTTTGCATTTTTACTTTTACTTTACTGGTTACTGGCAAGGTTTTACCTTTTACTGGCAGTTTGAAAGCGCCAGTACCAGTAATTACTTTTTACTTACTGGCTATTTTCCATTGAAAAGGTATTTACCTTTTACTTACTGAAATTTTTGAAAGTGCCAGTAACGGCCACTAATATATGTACGTATGTACAGTACTACGCTTTGTACTGTATACGCAGAAAAAGATGGCGTGAATTTGGATACAAATAAAATAGTGTACGGATTTGTGCGGTGTAAGTACCCGTACAAACTTCATGCCATCTATGCTTTTGTGTACGTTCACGGCGTGGTGTAAATTTACTGGATGTTATACGGAGTAGGAGCTCTTTTTAGCTGCCTTTCAATGGGTTGCTTAAAGCTGCGGTGAGCTTCAATTTTGCTGACAAACAGCAAAGCAAACGCAAGAGCGAACACGCGGGGGTAATTGACACGTGAGTAGTATTTCCGTTTCACTTAGGCCCACATTACGTCACTCCTGACGTTTTATGTAGCAGGCAGCCAGCCATGGCTTACATACGTATATTATGCATACTTCCTGGTATTTTATTTAGGTGTTCCGCACCCTTTGGTCTGGGTGGTAATGTTTGCCAAATAATTTGACAACAGCTTGTCGAGTGTTGTTAGGCTGTCAGGCTAAAGGGGGCCTAAAATAAGCACTTGCTTATGACACTGAAAAGGGTACGTTGATAAACACGATGATGTCTGTGTATGTCTACCGAACGTTGGACTACAGTTTTTATTATGTGAAGAAATATGCATGAAATGAGTAACAAGATAAAGTAGTAGCAAGCAGTCAACCAAAAAGTAGTGGCAAGCAGTCTTCTATCGCTATTCGTATGGGTGGGTGTATGCTTTGCATTCTTGTTGAGTCTTGGCTTATGAGTTGATGATTGTGTTGTTGTTGAAGATATCGTCAGCTGGCTCTGCGCTGGCATCCAGATAAGAATCTGCAGAATAAGGAGGAGGCGGAAAAGAAGTTCAAGAAGATATCAGAAGCCTACGAAGTCCTCTCAAACAGTTGAGTACATACGTAGATAGGGTACTATGGCGTAAACGCGGGCACCTAAGTTTTTCTGAACTTGCCGCTTCAGCAAATAATGAACATGGTAGCTCATTTGAAAGAGGAGAGTTCAAGGAATCGATTGGTAGAATACTTGTCTCATTCGGTCGTATGGTTGCTGAGATATTCTAGGTGTCCGGGTTTACCCCGCGTCCGGTTTAACCCACAGTACCCTACATACACGCATGGTCAATCCAGGCGGTATTTATGAGGTGCTGAGGAGATGGGGGTAATATTCGCTAGGAACGAATGGGTATCTATCTAATCTACTCCGTGAACTTGGTGTTTCAGCAAACGCAGAAAGACATACGTACTAAACTATAGGGGAAAGGTGAAATGTAGGCCATATTGATTGTCCAGGCCAGGGCGTCACTCCTGGACCGTGCCTTAGCTGGTGGATGGTCTTATTATGATCCACTCTGTGTGTGTACATAGTGCGTGGCCTGTATTTTCCGTGGGTAAACCCGGCCTCTGGTACTGTACTGAAGGCCGTTCCTTCAACGTAGGTGGCCGAGATTACCCTGGCAGCAACAAAATCGGTCGGTCGGGTTTACCCCATGATACCCTACTACTAACTGTTCTATTGCTGCAGAGGAGAAGAAGGCAGTGTACGACAGCAGCTTGTCGGGTGGGGCGGGGCAATTCGGTGCCGGCTCCTTCCCTTCGTCCTCCTCCGCCTCCTCCTCGGCGGATTTCCCCTTCGCGGCCTTCCACTTCCGCTCGCCCTTCGACGTGTTCCGAGAGTTCTTCGGACATCGCGACCCCTTCCAGGACTACTTCGGCCCCGACTTTCACGACGAATTCTTCGGACCCGACCCCATCGATCGATTCTTCGCCGGACCCCTGGCCAGAAGTGAGTGAGTAGAGCGCTTCAGACGTGAACTCCGAATTCGCTCCGAGCAAAGTTCGCTCCGAGGAGCCTCCGAATTCGGAGTTCACGTCTGTAGCGCCCTGGCCAGAAGAGAAGTGAGTGAGTGAGTAGGGCACTTCAGACGTGCTCCGAGTGTGCTCAGAACGAGTTCGCTCCGAGGAGCCTCCGAATTCGGAGCGTATTTCGGAGTTCACGTCTTGGGGCGCTTCAGACGTGCAGCGAGTTTGCTCCGAGCAAGTTCGCTCCGAGTTTGGAAAGACTTCGTTTTGAACCAAAACGAACCTCAATTACTCACACGCCTTCGAATTACAAACTCGGCTGTTCGTTCATACGCACGTTTGGAAAAGCGGAGCGAGTTCGGTGCGAACTACGTTGAAGCATAGTCGCGGTCCGAATTCGGAGTTCCACGTCTGAATCGCACCAGTGAGCAGGGCACTTCAGACGTGCTCCGAGCGAGTTCGCTTCGAAGAAGCGAATTCGGAGTTCACGTCTGTAGCGCCCTACACTACGAACAGCTCTTGCTCTACGGTGTGATCCATATGAATAATTATGTTTGTGTTTGTTTGCAGAGTCGAGTAATCGGGTGTTTCCGTTCGAAGGCAATTTCCTCTCCCACCATTTCGGTTACGATCCATTCCATGAGTTTCGGACAGCGGAACAGAATTGGTCAGAATTCTATTGAATTTATCACGTTTGGCTTGTAAATACTGTACCTCCATTCATAGGCCTACTGTACACTGATCGTAAAACTGTACTCAATCCGTATTTTACTTTGCGTCCGGCCGGTAAATCAGTAAACCCGGCCAAAAGGTAAATCAGTAAATCCGGCCACCCAGTACTGGTGAAGACCATTCTTTGTACGTGTGTGGCCGGGAGGATTATTCTACCAATTAAACCCGCCGGATTTACCCCACGATACCCTGCTACTACTTTACACCTGCAACTTTACTCATGTGTATGCGTGCTCGTTTGTGTTTTGTAGTGGCTTTTCATCGGAGATCAGCTTTTCCACGGGTGAGCCAGGTCAGGCTGCCACCATTCGAAAAACCTCCACCACCACGCGTCTGGAAAACGGACGGAAAATTGTTACGAAAAAGTATGAACGGTTCGGTGTTCGTGTGTATGTTGCTTACCCATTCCACAGACAGTGAAGAACAGCAAAAGTTTATTCAACAAAAAGGTAGAACACCAAACGGAGCACACGGTGGTAGCAAAATTATTCCGATCGGTGCAATGGTTAGCGAGCTACGTGCTCTCAAGTTGAGTTTCCCGTTCACAGATCAGTTTTTGCCTGTTACTCAAGAACGACGCAACGTAGAAGGATGGGACTTTGGTGCGTTTTGCAGCATTTTTTATGCTCTATCGAATGATCCGTGCAGACTTACCTCGAACTTTCCGCCCAAAGTTCTCCTTAAAGGGCAGATGCGGCAAAGATTTTTCCATAGTGAAGGCTGAGATCGATTTTTCAATTTTCCTTCGGTCAGTACACGTAGTTTTTTATGCTGAATTGATTTCACCCCCATGTCTCGACGAGATTTTGCCTCGTTGTAGAGAAACCCCACTTATACGTGTCGCTTCGAACGCCCGTTTGTTCTTTTCGTGCCGTCGTCCGCTCTCACGTTCAAAACGACGCAGGAAGTGAGGCGCTGACAAGAACAAACGGGCGTTCGAAGCGACACGTATAAGTGGGGTTTCTCTACAAGGAGGCAAAATCTCGTCGAGACGTGGGGGTGAAATCAATTCAGCATAAAAAACTATGTATACTGACCGAAGGAAAATTGAAAAATCGATCTCAGCCTTCACTATGGAAAAATCTTTTCCGCATCTGCCCTTTAAATATAGGTATATGTGGTGTGCAGTGAAGTGTTATACGTACGATGCCTATTGGTTTGGTTGAAATAAGGAATAGTGTCAAATAGTATTTGTACTTGAAAGGCGAAAGAAAACGGCACCTTCCTTACGCCGTTCTTATTTCAACCCCACCTGTTGCATACGCTGACGTAAAGTGTGTTTTGTTGTGTTGGTTTACAGAACCGAAGAGAATGGTATGGAGACGGTAGAAGTGCTGGACAATGGCCAGCTCACTTCGCGGACCATTAGCGCCAGCCGTCAGTCGAGTTTTAACGACGCGGACGCAACAAGCGCAACAGGCGTTGCCAAAGTGCTGCAACGCAGGCAATCCTCTTTCGTCTGAGCGCTGGACTACTGCCCTCCTATGTGAACTTAGCATCGATTGTTGCCGGTTTTTGTTCTGTGTGTTTCTGTGGCTCTATTCGTGTATTGTTTTTTATTTAGCGTTAGAAGTAGGGTACTGTGGGGTAAACCCGGACACGGGGTAAACCCGGACACCTAAGCTTTTCTGAACTTGCCGCTTGAGCAAATGATGAGCATGGTACTACGTACATAGCTCATTTGAAAGAGGAGAGTTCAAGGAATCGATTGCGTAGAATACTTGTCTCAGTCGGTCGTACGGTTGCTGAGAAATACTACTTAGGTGTCCCGGTTTACCCCCTTGTCCTGGTTTACCCCACAGTACCCTACTTGGTGTATATTTCTTCGCTTTTCTCTTTGTTTAGTGTGGGTGTAAGTGAGAAACGAGCCGAGCTGAGGATATTTTGAGGGAAAGCAAAGTGGTGGTAAAGCTGATTATGCCAGCTTTACAAGGCGGAAAAATTCCCTTTATCTGTGTACGTGAGAGTATAGGTAAAGTTCCTGCTGCACTGAAGATTTGCTCATGAAGTGTTCAATGAGACTTGAGTGATTTTTTTACGCTTTTGAGCTCCCCCAACTTTATTACATTCGTTATAAAATTGATATGATATGTGCGAAGTCCTGCCCAGGTATGCATCGCTGGTTGGCTACTACTGAGCTAACTGGTTGGTTTTATTGATTGGTTGATCCCATCTTTGGTTGACAATTACTTTCGGAAGTAACAGTATTCCCTCAAACACAAGCTGCTTCGGTTATGCTAATGATATTACGCCCTGTGTAGTACGTATGGTGTACCTTGACCATGTCATGCCGTCATTCACTGCCGTACGTAGTTTATGTTATATTTTTATTTTAGACGACGTTATTTTTATTTGTGATGGGTACTGTGGGGTACACCCGACCGTCAAGTGCTAGAGGAAGTGCAACATTTGTCTCAATTGGTTCATTGGTTGCGAAGATATGCGGCTCTGGGTGGCAGAAGTTTCCCATGGCCAGGTTTACCCCATAATACCCTATTATGCTGTGTATGTGTATATACCATACCATGATTTCCATGATGCGAAGCAAGATGTGTTTCTGCTCCTCACTCAAGCTTGCTTTACTCGATGTGATGCAGTTTTATCACTGTCAATTAGTATTCGATAATTATGCCCAGTATTTATTTTTCGCCTTTCATGGTATGCTCACAAACTTGAAGGTTGGAATAGGAAAGAAGAGCGAATTCATTGGAACGAAACACGTGAGAAACTAAATTTGCATAAAAACATAAACTGCGCTCGCCGTACTCCCGTAGGATGAATAAAATTTACATCTAAGGTGAGCATACCATCAGGCCACTAGTATTCGTGTTTGAATGTCAGAAGGTGTCGTCGTGTCGGCTGAATAAAATATTTTTTACTGCAGTCTTGACTCTTCTTGGTGGGTTTTGTGGTGGTCAGTTGTGGAAATCTGTGATACTTTCATTTCAATGGTGCCAAGTCAATCAGGTCACCTCCACTCTATCAAGATCAGATAAATGTTTAGGTAGAAGAAGATTTCATTTATCTGTTCTTTGTACGTTCGCCGAAAACAAAAAAAAGCTAGGTCGAGTCAAATGCTTTTTCCTGCCTTGTTTTTGTCCATGCTTTGTCCATTGGTTTGTTTTCGGCGTGTGCACGACGGACAAAACTTAACGTACGTACGAACATTGTTTTCAGTGCCATTGTGAAGTGTGCATAAATCAGCAAGATTAGCGAAGAGAGGGCGATCCAGATGCGTCGTGCGGTGAAAGTTGCGGCGTTGGTAGCACTGCACGCGGCTTGTAAGCAAGTGGTCCGAACCCGTCGCGCGGCCATGAATATCGAAGAACATGAAGATCAGGAACGAATAAGGACCGGAGAGTCTAGCACTGAAGAGAGCAAGGTACATAAGTGCGATTGCAAACATGTGTCGAGTCGAACCACAGGTTCTTTACGTAAGTAGATTCAAAGAGTGTGGAGCACTACAGGTGTCAAAATGTATGTGCTGTACATACACTACATACGTATGTAGGCCTATGTAGTACAACGTATGCATATGCGTGCACCTCAGGTCACTAATGTACGTAGTACTAAGCTGATTGACTGAATTGGGGTTCGATATGGGGCCCGGCTGTCGACATACGGAAGGCAGGGGTAACGTGACTTTTATCACACATGCTATGGGGCGCTTCAGACGTTCTCCGAGTTTGCTCCGAGCCAGTTCGCTCCGAGGAGCCTCCGAATTCGGACCTAAACTCGGTTGTTCACACTTCTCCGAAATGCAAACTCGACTGTTCACACGCACGTTTGGAATAACGGAGCGAGTTCGGTGCGAGCTCGAAGATTTTACGTGTTGAAGCATAGTCAGCGCAGCGCTCTGAATTCGGAGTTACTCTCTGTGTAAATTGATTGAAGACTACGTTGTAGAGCGCTTCTCTGGAAATGTACCATAGGCACCTTTTTTGTGGTCCAGAAGCCGTTTTCCAAACATATTGAGACTTTCGCATTACGTTGCTGACCAGTTTAAAATTTAACCCCTCCTGTATGCTGAGATATGGCTGCTGGTAGGCCAAAATGCCCCCTTTGTGCCAGCCACTTTTTCCAAAAGTTCTTAACATCATTCTACTCCATTTTTTTCGCTGATTTCGGTTTGGGGCATGCCCCTCCGATATTTTGATGAATATGGCATGATATAGACCAAAAGGGGGTAATTTTGGCTAATTTGATCATTTTCGTCAATTTTGTTGGTGTATTCATCAAAATATCGAAGGGGCATGCCCAAAACCGAAATCAGCGAAAAAAATGGAGCAGAATGATGTTAAGAACTGTTGAAAAAAGTGGCTGGCACAAGGGGGCATTTGGGCCTACGAGCAGCCATATCTCAGCATACAGGAGGGGTTAAATTTTAAACTGGTCAGCAACGTAATGCGGAAGTCTCAATATGTTTGGAAAACGGCTTCTGGACCATAAAAAAAGGTGCCTATGGTGCATTTCCAGAGAAGCGCTCTACAACGCAGTCTTCAATCAATTTGCACAGATAGTAGTTCACGTCTGTGGCGCCCCAGTGCTTTTGTTTCTGTTCTGATTGAAGGAGCAGCAGAAGGAGGAATGCGGCTACGTGTGGGTGCAGTGCGAAGAGTGCGAGAAGTGGCGCAAGCTGCCCAAAGACGCTGACGCCGTTTACAATGTGCCGGAGCGATGGACCTGTGCCATGAATCCTGGTATGTACCTTCATATGTACGTTTATATGCGAGCTGCTGCACGTACAGACAAATGTGCATACGGTTCGATTCATGATCAAGAACCGAAGCGCACGCGCGCCACCTGGAGAAAGAAAGGGGAGCTTGGGCGTAGTCCATATTCCATAGTGTAGTAGGGTACTGTGGGGTAAACCCGGACACCTAGTGTATCTCAGCAACCATAACCATACGACCGACTGAGACAAGTATTCTACCAATCGATTCCTTGAACTCTCCTCTTTCAAATGAGCTACGTACCATGTTCATCATTTTATGGAGCGGCAAGTTCAGAAAGCTTAAGTGTCCGGGTTTACCCCGTAGTACCCTATTCGCTAATTGAACAGATACATGTAATAATATCTCTAGTGAACTTTTTCTTTTGAGATGAGACTCGGAACGCCTGTGATTCGCCGGAGGAGGAAGCGGAGGCGGAGAATAGTCAGATGTGCTTTGTGGAGGGAGGACTACAGCCAGCAACGCTAGTCTGGGCATCCCAAGTCGGATACGGATGGTATGTAGGGTACTATGGGGTAAACCCGGACACGGGGTAAACCCGGACACCTAAGCTTTTCTGAACTTGCCGCTTCAGCAAAAGATAAACATAGTAGCTCATTTGAAAGAGGAGAGTTCAAGGAATCGATTGGTAGAATACTTGTCTCAGTCGGTCGTATGGTTGCTGAGATATTCTAGATGTTTGAGTTTACCCCCGTGTCCGGGTTTACCCCACAGTGCCCTATTGTACTCTACATGTGTGTAATATGCAGGGATATGCCCAGTCCCAAATTTGCTGAGTAGATTAAACGCGAGGGGTTTGAAAGTTGGTGGTATGGTATGTAAGAGTTGTTGGCGTGACTGTACATGTGTATAGGTGGCCGGGTATGATCGAAGAAGATCCAGATACGGGCTTGTACATGCTGGTCAAGAAGAAGGAGTCGAAGAAGAAGGGAAAGGAGTCGACTGTGCAGAAAACGGTATGGAAAAAAATGCTTGCATATTAGTATCTTAAAAATGATTTTATATTTTAATTCAAATTAATAAAAATGATGGATTTTCAATCATTTTATTTCATTTAAAATTTTATTTAAAGTCAGTGTAAGGGCGTTTATTTTATCTAAATTCTGTACATTTTAGATAAATCATTTAAATGAAAATTTAAATAAAATATAAAATGATTCGGGCAATATTAAAGTAATTTGAGCCTATACTCGTGAAATTTCTCGTCCTTTTTTGTTGGTTCCTGTCATATTCTTGCATAAAAACACAAAATTTCAATGACTATCTGTGACAGTAAAGCTCTATTTTGGATCTCTAGTTCATAGTTTCTCAATTTTGACTGGAAAAAATGGTCTGACGAAAATCATTTTATATTCAAATTAATCACATTTAAATGACTGTTTTTCCCTGTCATTTTATTCAATATTCTATTCAAATTCATCCGCTGAAAAATATTTTATTTTTAATCAAAAATCAGTAAATTTCATAATTTTTAAGATACTATTGCATATATATTTTACTCCTCCCGATCTTCAAAGGTTGTCAACGGTTGCGCAACTGCTGCTATATGTTGGTTGGTTGTCAACGGATGCACAACTCCTCCGTATGTCGGTTGTCAACGGTTGCACAACCAGTTGTTTCAACGGAGACTTTGAAGATCGGGAGGTATGCTTGCATGTGTGACTATGCAAATTCCTGCATAGTTTTTGTGGTCG
This sequence comes from Epsilonema sp. ZAB3_2, assembly GCA_030247985.1. Lineage (NCBI taxonomy): Eukaryota > Metazoa > Nematoda > Chromadorea > Desmodorida > Epsilonematidae > Epsilonema > Epsilonema sp. ZAB3_2. The sequence continues at coordinate 29,177 of JASAMW010001070.1, forward strand.
TTTGCTGCAGCTAATGTATCACGTGACGTTCTTCGGAAAGGACTACACTCGCGCGTGGCTGGCGGAAAACTTCATCAAGGAATGGGAGCTATTCAATCCTGGAGACGAAGCCGTATGCATTCCACTTTACCAAGAAGATTCTATAGTTGTGTCCCATACCTAGACTGATGCCTGCTCTTTCTTTCTTTTCAGACCGGTGTGCGCAAGAGGAAGATGCTGCAAGACTGGAACAAGGCGGACATGATCACTGCGAGAGAGAAAGCGACAGAAGCGGCGGAGACGACGCCAGATCCTCGCGTAATTACAATACGTATTACATACCAGTATGTTTATGCAGATCTACGTACGTACGTATCGTAAGGCTAATTTTGTGACTGAGGTCATCCAGGAGTGTAGTGGTAGTTTAGTTAGTGTGTCGCTGGTCTGTACGTGAGTGATCGCTCCATTTAGTGACCGCCCAAAAGTCTTAGCGCAAGTAGCGGATACGTACACAATTTTTGCAGGAGCGTCTGACCCGATTCGGCTGGCGAAGCAATCACCCTGGAGCAGCTTCAAGGAAGAGCCTCGACAGCCGAAGGAGACAAGATCAGAGCGCTGGAGATTCTTCGACTGAAAGCTTGGAGCTATCAGACGAAGATGAAGACAGCGGAGAGAAGGCGACGACACACAAGAAGAAAGGAAGGCCGCATGGCAAGGGAAGTGGCAGCGACGACAATGAGGCAGAGAAGAGGAAGAAGAAAGGAAGGCCGGCTGGCAAGAGAAGTTACGTCGGAGGCGAAGAGGACGGAAGAAAGAGCGAGAAGAAACGAAAAGCGTCTGCTTCGCTGGAGGAGGAAGAGGAGGACGAAAGGAGAGAGGAGAAAGGGGAGAAGAAGGGACGAAAGAAGAAGAGAAGTTCCGGGGCGTCATCCGAAGACAGTGTCACTGAGGTATGTATGTACAGGCTATTGAGCGCCATAAAACGGGTTTAGGAGGTCAAAAAACCTTACTTTGGGTGCGTCATCCGAAGGCATTGTCAGTGAGGTACTAATACATTACATACGTACGTATGCTATTCACGAGTTGTCATGTACCGGACCACCTGTTACTTATGATCAAAATCAGGACCTTGTGAGACTACTGGGGTCATCCAGATGTGTTTGATGGTTCAATGGTTAGGGCGCTCGAGCCTGGAACGCGAGAGGTCCAGGGTTCGATTTCCTGCTTGCACATCTGGGCTAATTATGTTCCTTCTCGATTGAGCGCGGTGAATAAGTACTGTCTTGCTTTGCCCGCTGAATATTACAGCCGCTAGCAATTCCTAGCTCAGCTAAAATAGGCCTCCTATGTACTAAACGTATACGTACAGTATACAATACTACCCGAGTGTGTACGTGTACGTGCGTACGCTGTTTATGCTTGCAGGTAGTAGAGCGCGTGGCGAGTTCTGCGTTCGGTGTGGGCGATGTGGACAAGACGCTGGCTCGACTCCGCAAAGTCACGCCCGAAGAGGAGGAGGAGGAGGAAGGAGGAGCTGGTGGCAGCAGCAACAAGCAGCAGAAGCTGAAACGGGCTACTGGCCGAAAGAGGAAAGCGCAGGAGTAAAGATCGAACAGCATATTCTCTACTTGGGGAGGGTGTACAGTTGAGTGAGGGTGCTGTCGCGAGGTGTACGGAAGCCCCAACCCCTAGGAGAAGGGAAAACTGTCCATTGGGGCAGCGGGGCTCGAACCCGCACCTTCGGCTCACAAGGCCAATGCTCTACCGATTGAGCTACTGTATGCCGCCGCACAAGAGTTCCCCCGCAAGTGCCTGCTATATGTACGTACGTATGTGCACCCGCATACGCAGCGCCACTTGCCATCCGTGACCCGCTGCTAGGTTCACCAGACACCCTCACTCCACTGGTGGTTCTCCTTTCTTTGCAGTTGAGGGAGCTTTTCGATTAGGTCTCCCCTCCCTGCATGGTGCATTACATAGTACGTACATTATATACTGATTGCCCAGCTGTTACCGCAGCTGCTTCTTTCCGTGGTTGTTTCCAGCGGCGAAGAGGACCCGCGCGTGACGCGCATGCTGTACGACGTGTGTTCGCCGTCTCCCCGCAAGGAGGGCGAGTTGGTGAAGAAGCGCCGGCTGACGGACAGCGACGCCCGCTGTCGACGCAAACTCGGATCCGTCAGTCCTCCCCCTCTCGCCTCTTCTGCGGCACAGCCAGTGGTGAGCGCGATGGGGAAGGAGGAGGAGATGATAAAGCAATGATGTACGATGAGTCAGACCAGAGAGAATGTAGATGGTGAAACACTTTACTTCCACAACGTTTCGCTCCACCTGATGAGGCTCCAAGTTCGGTGGAGCGAAACGTTGTGGAAGTAAAGTGTTTCACCATCTACATTCTCTCTGGTCTGACCCATCGTACATCATTGCTTTATCATGAATATTATCGGCCAGCAAGAATCATTTCGAAGTTTCAGGAGGAGGAGATGCTCTCTGCGTCTCCAGTCCTGTCTCATCCAGATGCGGCTCAGTGGGAGAAGGCGGAGGCAGCTAAGAGGGCTGGCAAGGAGGAAGAGGGGAGGAGAGAGGGGACGCTCGAGCAGAGCAGCGCAGAGGATGAGGCTGAACAGGTATGTACAGTACGGTACAGTAGTAAATACTTACAATATGGACCAGTTGCCCTTAAACCTTTGGGTCGCGAGATGGCCGGCCCGAGTCATGTGATCAGCTGAAATGGCAAAATCACGAGTTCACCCAGGCTGCTCCCATTTATACAGAGTAGCGAAATATTTCGTCGTCGTCGTCGTCGTCTGCTTGAAATCGATACTTTTGACGTTTCCTGGGTGGTCGCGAGGTGACCCCAGACAGGCACCACGATCTACCTGACTTCGCGACCACACATGGCACGACAACGCAACTGACGGGGAAATAAATATACAGTAGTGGGCTACACAAGTGGTGAGTAAACTCACGGTGAGTTTGAACTTCGAGTTTATTTTTCGTGTAGAGCAATCTCACTCTTTCTCCCATGAGCAAATTTTTCTCGCGTGTTCACACGTGGTGAGTTTCAGACTCACGGTGAATTCACCGGCCTCCCTATGCTTCATCACATACTGATGGGGAATTCCCCGTGAGTTTACTCACCACGTGTGTAGCGCGCTAGTGTACCTTGTGGAGTTTGTGGAACTTTTTATGATGTCATGTCAGGCGAATGGCAATGGCGAAGGGAATAATGGCAGTGGAGATGAGAGCACAGGACGAGGACAGATGGCGATGACGACTGTCGATTCTGCGGCGCCGCCGATGGGACAGAAAGGTAATGCTATTCATTCACCCTACAGTTTCTCCAGTCACCCTATGTATGTACTCTATGTAGGCAGCAGGGTAGCTTGGGGGAAAGTTGGACCAGAGCTCGCTACTAATGTTAGTTAATGTACCCATCTCAGGTTGTCTCCAGTGTGCGGTAGCCGACCCATTTCAGTAGTCCAGTACGGGTAACAAAGTGCCTCAGCTGGAAGGTGTCCAACTTTACCCATACATATATGATGTGCGTACAGTACAGTGCACATACAGTACGTTCGTGATGATATGATATGCTCACATAACTGGCGTACGCTCAACGATGCATGAATTTCTAAATAGAAAGGAAAGACATTGAACACACCGAAACGCACGTTGGAAACTTTGCATTAGATCCTCCCAGGCGTAAGCTGCGTATGAATGTACGTACACGTACGTCCAATGTGTGAGCGAACATACCCGATAAAATGTCCACTTAATTTGTGCATGAGGGAATTTGCTTGCAGACTATGCGTGTGTGTACGTACCATATGGTACCATTATACAGTACGGTACCATACGGTACGTACCATAAGGGTGCGTACACACACGCATAGTCTGCAACCATGATTGCGATTGCGATCGTGATTATCATGATTGCGTGTGATACAGGTGCTGCTCAAAGGGACGCGAAGAAGAAAGATCAAAGGGAGGAGGAGGAAGAAAGCGGAGAGGACGAGGACGAAGCTCTTCGTCGCTTGCTCAACGCCATTGGAGGCGGAAAGCCGGAGCGAGGAAACGGTATCTGAGTCTTCTCTACTGCGCTGCTGTACAGATGCAGATGCTATTGCGCGGTGTACGCACGCATTCTGTACATACATACATTACTACATACATACCTATTACCTACGCACAGTGGAGGAACACACACATACGTACAGTAGTCTATCAACGGGGAGAAAGTGCACTGATTTTCAAAAATAGTTAGTTGTGTGTATATTTCTCCTTTAGTACTGGAGTGGAGTGACTGCATAACGTACTTTACGTACGTACGTACACGCACGCACATGCTGTACTGTAGGTTCGAGGTTAGTACTGTGTTCGATTTGTCGTATTGCGAGCAAGACGATGGATATCTCATTTTGTTGCAGCGGTTATGCAAGCTGAGCAGCAAGAAGAAAAAGGAGACGAAGCGTCAACGACGATGGGAAGAAGCCAGGAGTTTCCCATTGCCACCATCACGGGCAAAGTTGCGGCATTTTGCAACGGCGCTGGAGAAGGAGATGAGAGTGATGCTAGAGTGATGAGTGGTAGTAGGAAAGCAGCTTCTACCGACAGTGGAAGCAACAGTAGCATCAGCAAACTGCAACAGCGATTCAAGCCCCCTTTCATTAGCAAAATTCAGCGCATGTAGAACTGGTTGAGTGATCTCTACTAAGGCGGGGAACAAAATATATACGCAAGGAGTAATTTCGTGAATTGCAAGCCTGCACTGATTGTTTTCGTGTTGTTGGGTACTGTGGGGTAAACCCGGCCATGCGAAGATCCGGCCACCTGAGTTTCAGGCTGCATATCTCCACTAGCAATAGCCCGATTGAGACAAGCATGATGTCAATTGATTCCTTGAACTCTCCTCTTTCAAGTGAGCTATTTGTTATTGGTTCATCATTTGCTGACACAGGAATTTGGAAAGGAGCAAAGGTGGACGGGTTTACCCCATGGCCGGGTTTACCCCGTAGTACCCTATTATTTTGTTTCTTTCGTTGTTCTTTTTGGATACAGTACTGCTGTTGATGTTGGTTGTGTATGGTAGTCTGAATCTGATCGAGCATTTGAAATTGGCGGTCAACATCATCAATAAAAATGGAACACAAGTTACTGCAGATTATTTGGTTGGGTCAAAGGTGGATGAATCAGCCACCTTTGAGCACTGAGTGAGAAGTGAAAGAGATATATGTGAGTGCAAAAATTTATGCTACAATAAAGTACGGAACGGAAGACGAAATAGTTGATCTACAGACAGAGCAGTTGATTTACGGGTCCCAAAATAACGCTAATTTGTCCAAGGGCTTGCAGTAAAAGGACTATCCGCTATGAAGAAAAACCCGTAAACGAAGATGCCGACAAATTATGCAGCACTTAGCTCGGCGATAGCGAAACAGGGTGAAGCCGTGGGTCGGGGGTCCCATACAAACAAATACTCGAAATCGATCAGAGATTTTCGGGACAAAAAATTTTTCCAAAAATGACGTCATTTTCCAGAGAACCAGGCCGTTTTCGGCCGAAGAGGCCAAAAAAGGGCAAATCCAGCATCTTCATGGGCCTATATCTCGACAACGACGTTGAGGCAGAAAGTTGCCGCCATAGTGAAACCTACCCGGAAGGATCCCCTCTTTCACCCCATACCACTGGCAGACCTCTAGTTAAGGCCTAACACGGTTATTGAGCCATATCTTTTCTTTATCAAAAAATTCACCAACCTAAAATTAATTTTTCCTTTGATATCAGACCACCATTAGATGCGCCTGATCAAGCTGATTCCGAATATGCCACTGGTGTCTGCAAAATTTGCATAATTTAAGGAGTTATGGGCCTCCAAAGTGCCCCTACTTTTCAAAAATCGCGATTTTTAGCGTTTCTAAATTCATAAGGGGTTAAATTTTTAAACAAATTTTTCTGACCTAGTTTTATGCGTAGAATCCGAATTTGAACTTGATTTTTCCATTTTCCCACATTTAAGGCCTTATTTTCATGATTTGAAGTCTGAAAAAGTAGAAAATGGCAAAAATAAGGCCTTAAATGTGGGAAAATGGAAAAATCAAGTTCAAATTCGGATTCTACGCATAAAACTAGGTCAGAAAAATTTGTTTAAAAATTTAACCCCTTATGAATTTAGAAACGCTAAAAATCGCGATTTTTGAAAAGTAGGGGCACTTTGGAGGCCCATAACTCCTTAAATTATGCAAATTTTGCAGACACCAGTGGCATATTCGGAATCAGCTTGATCAGGCGCATCTAATGGTGGTCTGATATCAAAGGAACAATAAATTTTAGGTTGGTGAATTTTTTGATAAAGAAAAGATATGGTTCAATAACTGTGTTAGGCCTTAACTAGCGGTCTGCCAGTGGTATGTGGTGAAAGAGGGGATCCTTCCGGGTAGGTTTCACTATGGCGGCAACTTTCTGCCTCAACGTCGTTGTCGAGATATAGGCCCATGAAGATGCTGGATTTGCCCTTTTTTGGCCTCTTCGGCCGAAAACGGCCTGGTTCTCTGGAAAATGACGTCATTTTTGGAAAAAATTTTTTGTCCCGAAAATCTCTGATCGATTTCGAGTATTTGTTTGTATGGGACCCCCGACCCACGGCTTCACCCTGTTTCGCTATCGCCGAGCTAAGTGCTGCATAATTTGTCGGCATCTTCGTTTACGGGGTTTTCTTCATAGCGGATAGTCCTTTTACTGCAAGCCCTTGATTTGTCCATGTTCGCGGGCCGCGACCCATGCCCGTGCCCGCTTTTAGGCCCCATGCCCGTGCCCGTGCCCGCTTTTAGGCCCACCCATCAAAGTCTTGGAAACGGAAAGCGAAAGGAAAAGAAAAGCGAAGAAGCAACGAACGAACGAGTCCTCGTTAGTTTCCAGTTGTAATGATGAAGTAGTTTGTATTTGGTCTGCTTTTTATTGTTGTTAGCTTCAAAACGATGGCCACCACGTCCACATCTCACGATGATACTGGGAGAGAATCGGAAGGAGGGAAGAAGCGTCGCCGGGTTGTGGCCTTGATAGACATGGACTGTTTCTATGTGCAGGTGGAGCAGAGAGAGCGGCCGGAACTCTGGGGAAAGCCCACCGCTGTCGTACAGTACAACCAGTGGAAGAAAGGCGTGTAAGTCACCAAATGAACGTGTGTACTGTACGTACAATACATTATGTACCCGTACGTACGTATGCAAGTATGTACGTGTACTTACGTATATAATGCGATATGCACGTACATGTTGCCCATACGCCAAAGTTGCGTACGCCTTTTTGGTCTAACTAAACGCGGTTTCACGTACTTACGTTAGGTGTTATATAAAAAATACGTTACGTTACTGCTATTTACGAGTTGCGGTAACGCGATTGATTTGTTGTCAATTCTTCTTTTCACTTTTCCCGCTTCCAGATGATTGAGCAAGGTCGACGACCCCGCAGGCACCAATCCAAACTTTCACTAAATACCACGGGTTACTATCGAGCAACCCAACCGCGTTACCGCAACTCGACCATACCATAAGGGAGAATATTTTTCTATGATTTGATGTTCACAGGATGATAGCTGTGGGTTACGAAGCGCGGGCGTTCGGCGTGAAGCGCGATGGAATGCGAGGCGAAGAAGCGTTGGCCAAGTGCCCTGAGTTGCAGTTGGTGTCCGTGCCTACGAACCGAGGCAAAGCCGACCTCACCAAATACCGAGAGGCCAGCGAAGAAGTACACAGTCTGCTCGCCAACTACCACCCGGATATCCGCGTCGAGCGCGCCAGTATAGACGAAGCATACCTGGACCTCACTCGACTCGTAGACAAGCAGCTTAGTCCAGGCACCACAGACGGAGAGGAAGAGGAAGCGGTAGAAGATATAAGAATGGAAGACCTACCAAGCACCCATATTCTTCCGTCATCTGACCAAGAATCAATAACAGTTGGAGAAGGAGAAGAGAGCGAGAGGGAGGCCGTACTCAGAGCGTGGCTACGGTCAGCGCGAGAAGAGGATAAAGAAGAGCACATGCGTTTGGCCGTGGCGGCCCGAATAGTGGAGCGTATTCGCGCTGCTGTACTCAGTGATGTGGGGTTTCACTGTTCGGCGGGTATCGCGCATAACAAGATGCTGGCGAAGCTTGTATGCGGAAAGCACAAGCCTCGACAGCAGACGATATGTCCGCGGGAGGCCGTGCCTCATCTGCTCTCACAGACGTCGCTGCGGAGTGTGAGAGGGCTGGGCGGGAAACTGGGACGAGAGCTGCGGCACCAGCTGAAGATAGAGACGATGGCCGAGCTGGCTGCTGTGCCTCTGGAAGAGCTGAGGAGTGGATGGGGCAGCAAGACTGCGCTGTATCTGCGCGCTTTGGCTCACGGGGAGGAGGAAGAGGAGGTGCTTGGCTTGTTTTAAAGCGGACGTGAGGAGGAAGACTTCACCGCTCACCACGCCACCTGACGACCAGCGCGGAAGCAATAAAAAAGAAGCGACGAAGTGACAAAGACGCTACACGAACGCCTAGAGCACGCACTACGCAAGGCCATGTACTCCTAGAGAGGCCTTCTTAGGAAGGCCCCACCTCTCGCCTCCCTTCCCTTCTTTTCCTTCCTTCCTTCCTTGTGCAACACTGCTGGAAAATAAGAATAGTGTTTAGCTTTTAAACCGCTAGAGGCGTGGTGAGCGGTGAAGTCTTCCTCCTCACGTCCGCTTTACTACTGTTGCATTAAAGTATGATATGTGCGTGGAAAAGAAAGATTACTTGCTTGCTTGCCAGGTGCGTCAGCGACAACTCGTCAGCTCCATCGGATGCAGCAAGAACTTCTGGGGCAACGACGCACTCTCCTCCACGTCTCAGTTGCAGCAATGGCTGCTGGCCCTGTGTCAGGAACTGGAGGAACGAGGTCGCGCTGACCAAACAAAGGTATGTATGTACTATTTACTGTACATTATGCAGGTAGGTAGTTGGTCTTGGTACTTGCACGTGTTTTTTGGGTAGCACAGGGAAAAGTCAGACAGGTGGACGAGTATGACCCAAAGCGTTCCCGCTGTCTAACTCGTGACCAATACCGAGCTATGTAAACTATTATTTGCAACTCTATTCAGTGTACCCAATCTTGGTCTCCGACTTCTACGCCTTTTCTGACTTTATACCTCGCGCTGTCATAATTGGTAACAGCTTACACATACCGTGACAACACGTCTTTGTTGACAGCAAGTCGCTCAGCTGTTGTCGGTTTGTTGACGAATGGGTGTTGTTGGTTTGTTGTCATTTCGTAACCAACCGTCAACACCCATTATAAATAGTATTCGTCAACAAACGGACAACAAACCGACAACAGCTGAGCAACTTGCTGTCAACAATGACGCCTTTTCGCGGTATGTGTTAAGTGTGCGTACACTACCACATAAAGCGCAGTATTATTGCAGTAGACCGCCGAAGGGTGTTGTTATCTATGTTGTAGCATAGACGGACTGCGGGTACGTTTGCGTTTGGAATGAGTCGACAGATGAATGCATCGTGGGCGTCTGCGGGCGCTGGTCGCCTCGCACGACAGATGCCTCTGCCCAGCTACGACGCCAACGTATTGACACAGCTAGCACTGAGACAATTGGAGAAGGATATCGGCAGTAACAAAGACGCTGTCGACAACATGTACGTAACGTGTACGTATGTACTGTGTACAGTATTGGATAGTGCAGGGTAATTCGAACCAGGGGAAAATTTGGGCGGTCACTACTTAGCTTTGCTTCGTAGGCGCAAATCAGAGAAGCGGTGCAACTTTTTATCTCTTTTCTGATAGGAGAGCGTAACGTGCAGGAGAGATTTTGATTCACATTCGCTATTTATTTTCTCTCAACAAAGGGAGGCCCGAATTACCCGGTCCAAACCATACCGCGTTCACCATACGTCCTTAACATCCGTACGTATCATGGTGAACGCGGCATTACCCTTGTGTGCTTGTTTCAGTGAGCCACGGGTGACAGGATTGTTTGTGGCCGCTACAAATTTTGTCCAACAAAATCAGGAGGATCTACAACACCAGCAGCAGGCCATTACGCGCTTCTTCCAGCACACTGACAATAAGAACACGACCATCCCAATCCCGTCGTCTACCACACCACTTGCTGCCAGTAGGGAACCGCAAATGGATGAGGTATTTATGCTAATCTTGCTGTCCGTTCCTGTTTCCGCACACGCTCTGTGCTGCGTGCATATTGTACGTGCCATATAGGCACATCATGTGATTTTGATTGAAGGAAGATGATGATGACGAAGTTGTGATGGAGACTCCCTATCCAGAGGAACCAAGAAAGCGAAAAACAGAGGATGAGGCAGAGGTGATGACTGCAAGAAAACGGAGGAGAAAAATGGAGGAAGAGGAAGAGGAAAAACAAGGAATGGAGGAAGGAGAAGGCGAGCAAAATATTGATGACGAAGGAGAGCAGGGGAAAAAAGAAGAGGAGGTGCAGGCGGAAAAGGAAGGGCAGTGGCAGACGGAGGAAGGAGGCGAAAAAGAGGAAGCAATGGAGGAAGAAGAGAATGTTGAAGATGGGGAAGGGAAGAATGAGAGAAGGGAGGAAGAAGAGAATGTTGAAGATGAAGAAGGGGAAGGGAAGAATGAAGAGGAGAACGACTGGGCCAGCGTGGACTTGGCGGACTACGCGCCTGATTTGATCGATTTGGAGGAGGAGAGGAACGGCGTGGACCGAACGATGGATGTACGAGACGCGTTGGTGGACGTACCGCCCGAACACATCCCCTCCAGCTTTGCCGACATACCGCAGTCAGTTTTCGAAGCGCTGCCTTTCTTCCTGCAGGCAGAAATCAGAGGACACTTCCACTGCCCTCCCAGTTCCACTTCCACACTGCTCAGCCCGCAACAACGCTCAGCTCAGAAGAGGCAGCAAAAGAAACGGAAGAGAAAGCAATCGAATCGCAGAAACGCAGGCGCGGCAGGGACTGCTGCTTCTGCTCAGCAAAATTCAATACTGCAGTACTTTCAGCCACAACCGAGCCAAGCATCGTGATCACTTGTCTACACTTTGTTTTTGCATACTGTCTCTGGGTGCTTTGTCGTTTTGTGCTAGCAAATAAAGAAGTTTATCATCAATTACGATTGTTTGCTGTCGCTTTTCTGTTCAAAACCGGGTCGGCTTGATCCCTGTAATCACATTGCCTTGAGCATGCCTGAACTTGTTTGCTTTCATCCCTACATGCTTTCCTTTATGTATAGTAACAACAGTTCACTTTTGCAGAGTTTTCAATGTATAAGATGGATGCGCTTTCAAGAGGTTGGTTCACGGAGCTTAGTCCTTCTGACCGTGCAGAGTTTGTCAATGCGATTGGGAAGAAAGGAAAAGAAGCGCCTGGGCAAAATGGAGACGCCTCGGTATCCACGGGTGAGCAAAAGAAAGCCGCCATCCCTGCAGATGGGCAAGAATGGCCTGGTCAGGCATTTTCACTGAAAGTGGAGGAGGTTCTTCACACGAGCAAGTCCAAGTATCAGGATATCCTGGTGTTTCGCAGTGCGGCCTATGGGAATGTGCTGGTGTTGGATGGAGTTATCCAAGCGACGGAAAGGGATGAGTTCTCTTATCAGGAGATGATGGCTCATCTGCCCCTGTTCTCTCATCCACAGCCGAAGAGCGTGTTGGTGGTTGGGGGAGGTGACGGCGGAGTTGTGAGAGAAGTGCTCAAAGGGGGAATCTGGTGGTCATTTTCTGGCGAAGCAAGTTGTTTCATACCCTCATGAATTGAATCATGAATTCATGAGTTGTTTCATGAATTGATGGTACCTGTCACGTTTATTTATTTATTTATTCTGAACCCACTATTCCTAAAGCCGATTTTGCTTCTGTGAAGCAAGGAACCGGAGCACCAAGTTCTATGTAGCCAAAATGTTGCAAAATCCGCTTCTTGAACTGATTCCTTGCTTCAGAGGCAAAATACATATGGGATAGATTGAAAGTGGATAGAATTTACGGCAGGTATGTACGTACATATAGGTCTTAGTGGGCGCTTTCAAATTTTTGAAACAATATGCAAAGCTAAGCTTGCCTCTCCAGGGTACAATTATTGTGTAGCGTACCGACCAGATTCCCCCTTCAAGCATCCCAGTGTCCAGTCGATCACGCTCTGTGAGATAGACGAGCGAGTAATCGAAGTGAGCAAGCAGTTCTTGCCCGGCATGTCCAGTGCCCTGAACGACCCGAGACTGCGCATTCACATCGGCGATGGTCGCGCTTTCCTCGAGAAGCAGAAGAACGCCTTCGACGTTATTATCACGGATTCGTCCGACCCCATCGGTCCGGCTGAGTCTCTGTTTGGCAGAGCCTACTACGAACTAGTGAAGGAAGCGCTGACGGATGACGGAATCGTGGCGTCACAGGCGGAGAGCATGTGGCTGCATTTGCCTTTGGTGTGCGAGATGATGTCGTTTTGTCGCGGGATGTTCCCGCGCGTGGCCTATGCGAACATCAGCGTGCCCACCTATCCGTCGGGGGTGATCGGGTGTCTGCTGTGTGCGAAGAAGGAGGCTGCGAATTTGCGCCTTCCCGTCAGATATCCTACAGACCAACAACAGATGAAGCTCAAGTACTACAATTCAGATATACATTCAGCTGCCTTCTGCCTTCCACAGTTTGTAAATCTTGCTATTGAACAGTGTGCGAAGAGTTCTGTACCATGAAGAACTACCGCAGCTATGCATGTAGCTAGCTGATCGGTCTTATGGTGTACTGATGGCGTGCTTTGCAATTTGTTGTATGGTGACGATAAAGGTATTGATTGATTTGATGCTTCTCTTGCACATCCTTCCATTTGGACTGGTAGCAGCTTCTTCGACCGACCGCTTTTATGCCTTTGCTTCTCACGCACGATTTGCATTTTTTGAAGGAAATTTGCTACGAGTTGGAGAATGACGTCATTACCACATAACGGACTCGCGTTCAGTACATACCTCGTGGCACCACCTCTCCTCCCGATGAATATGGGAGCGTGTACAAATTACGTCAGGTGGTTTTCAGCCGAAATGGATGGGTACCCCCCCCCTCCCCCCTGACCGTCAGAATAGCGTCAGAATTGGCCCAAAGGCCGTACCTCTCCCCCCCCCCCCCCGGTCAGCGTCAGAGGTGGTGACACCAGTAAATAGTACTTGCGTATACGTATGTATGAATGCATGCATAATACATGCATGCATGCATGTATCGTATAATATGCAGCATGTTGTGTATGTACTAAGTATATTGTAGTATGTATGTACAGTAATAGATATGTACAGTGTATGTATGTACGTACGTAATGTTCGTCAGCATCAGAATATTGATCTGAGCGCCGACCCCCCCCCCCCCCCCCCCCACCGTCAGACTGACGTCAGCGGCTGGGCCAGGGGGAGGGGGGGGGGGGGTCCCCCCCCGCCCCGACCACCTGACGTAATTTGTACACGCTCCCTATCAATATCGCATTCTGATTCGGGTGTTGATCTGCAAAGAATGGCGTCCAATTCTGCGGAAGCTGATATTCCTTTAGCGGACGAAGGTGAGAAGTGAAGTAAAAAGTTGGTGTGTTTATTTTTGATCATACTGGTGATGGTAACCGTGTATGTGTATGGTGTACGTTCGTAGATGATTCGAGCGTGGTGCAGTGCAATGGCGTGTCAAATGGAGAGCGGCCTCCGAAGCCGGCGAATCCGCTTCCTCGAGCAGAAGATACAGCCGCCGAGGAGGATATGGAGGAGAAAGCTCGATTGATTGCTCAAGTTCTGGAGCTTCAAAACACCCTGGACGGTATGTATGTGCTTATGCATACACAGCGTATTCTTGAAGGCTGATGTCGCGGTCATATTAGCGAGATACGAAAAGCCTTTGGCTGTCCGTACTTTATTCTGATGCAGTTGCTTCCGTTTTAAGCGTACGGTAGACGTGCGTCGCCAATTTGATGGCGGCATCATTCCACATTGGAGGGAAATGCGCCTGGTGTACGTACGCGTACTGCCTATTCATGCCTTTATACACGCCGAGCGTACGCTTAGCGCATGTCTTCGACGTGATGAGTCTCCATGTGTGCGTGCAGTAACAAACTAAAGAGTGAATGGGGACTGTGCTGGAGTATGATGCTGCGTTATGATGAGAGGAGAAAGGTGCCTTTGTTGTGTAGATTTGTCGCAAAGGGTGGATAATGTGAAAGAGGAGAGTCTGAAGCTTCGTTCGGAGAATCAAGTGCTGGGACAGTACATCGAGAACCTTATGGCTGCTAGCTCCGTATTTCAAACTACGTCACCAAAGGGCAAACCGAAGTAGAGCATTCTTACTTCCTCCAGTTTTATACTCTTCATGACATTGTGATTGCTTGTTGTAACGCTTCGAAGCTAACATGGATGGCTCCAGTTGTACTTACTAACGCGAACGCCTACTGTAGTCTGGCCAGAGAGAGTTCGCTATCTTTGGGACTCAAGTCGTCGTGTGTAGTTTGCATGAACTTCTGCTAAATAGAAGCACACGAAGCACGGACAGAAATCCGCCTTCGTGAATCTATACTATATTACGCAACGCGCCTGAATGCCATAGCGAACTCTTAGTGGCCAGACTATGTAATACTTCATGCCGTAACTAACACTTCATGCCGTAATGACATGTGAAACTGTCTGAGTTGTTTTCTAACCGTACACACTGTCCCTGTGTAGGAGTTGTTTTCTAAACCGTACACACTGTCCCTGTCTAGTTCTGTTTTTATTTTATTGTGAGTTTCATGTTTGTATTTTTACTGCTAACGTTCCAGCTGCCATTTTCTACTAACTGTAGTCCATTGCTGGGAAGAAGGGACCAGAATTCCATTTGAGAGATGTGAGGAACATTGTAAATCGCTCCGCCAAATCGGACATCTGATATGGTCGCTTCTCTCGAGCAACTGACTACACCTTACCTATGTCTCACTAACTGCAATGTTATTGTGTGATTGCCTTTCTGTGAACATCTCGTCATTTTATTTTCCCCTAGCAACGAACCTGTGAAGTGATAATTCTCTTTTTTCGGAGCTTAGCTTCTTCACTTGTTGTGTTGCGTTAGCACAATGTTAGCAGCGCATACTGGTATAGTTTAGTATTCGAAGACAATGCAATGCAAGTGCAGTATATTTGTGCAATCTCAGCTGCTTATTGTATTCGTTGTTGTTTCAGCGCTGATAGTATGCCGCCAGGATTTGGGAAGTTCTTTTGGTGAAGGCAGCCGCTGTATGTCTGGTGCTTGCTTTGCCAACCCAAGGTTTTGATATTTTTTAGTATGGAGATTGTTATATTTTTGTTCCTCTTCGTCTACTGTGTGTGCTAGCAGGACAGTACTACGTAGCCACTAGGTACCTACAGGGTGTCCCATTTGGATATATCATGTCGTTTGGGGTTATAACTTGGGAACCACTAGAGCTAAGGCGCTGAAATTTTTCTTGCAGATACCCAAGAATGCATAACCTTGTGTAAAAATTTCGTCCCAAAACTCCAACCTGAACATAAGATATTGGTAGCTCAAGTTTCGACCACGAAAGTCACAATTTTTTGAATCGCAAGCCTGGTGTGCAGACGAATTTGTATGTGGGATTTTCATCAAAGCGCTAATCAAAAACATCAATATTATTTTCCAGTTCTGGGGAAGCCTTCAGTTTACTAGAAAATAGCTTATTTCTGGAGAAAATCCAAAAGGAATTAAGTAGAGGAGTCAGATAGGGCGAGCATAGAGGTCAGGCTAGTGGTGGTTTGGTTTTGCCTGAGACGATGTGTGAAGTGAACCGATATGCGCATGTGGCTAGGCTAGCACTGAATGAAGAAAGGATCAGCCCTTTGCATTGGTGTCTCCTTTGGAATCTCATGTTGCCATATTTAACAGTTTCAACACACTGTAATTCACCAGCGTTGTGATGAAATTCAATTCCCACAAGAATTCGTCTGCACACCAGGCTTGCGATTCAAAAAATTGTGATTTTCGTGGTCGAAACTTGAGCTACCAATATCTTATGTTCAGGTTGGAGTTTTGGGACGAAATTTTTAAACAAGGCTATGCATATTCTTGGGTATCTGCAAAAAAAATTTCAGCGCCTTAACTCTAGTGGTTCCCAAGTTGTAACCCTGAACGACATGATATATCCAAATGGGACACCCTGTACCTAGCTTTTGCGTGACATGTGATCGAATAAAGTTTGTTCATTCAATGCATCGTTTGTACTTTTTGAATGCGTTTATGCTGAGGTTTGATCGGCTGGTATACTTCAAAGCACACATTATTCTTTATCAGCGTTTGAAACAAGTATATCGCTTTTAGTGTTGAAGCAGGGTGTGACCACACAATGGTCTGGTGGTCAATGGACGCACTGTCCGGCTCTTGGCCACAGAGACTTTTCTTCAACCTGTTGGGTTACGCCAGCATTGTTCTACCAGTATGTCTGCTATACAGATACCTGAGAGCAAAAGGCATCTTGGACAGAGCAGGTAACGGCGTTGCGTACGTTGCAACTATAGTACGGTACGTACTGTGTGTGTGTAGTGGGTAGGGTACTGTGTGGTAAACCCGGACGGGGGTAAACCCGAACACCTACTGTAGCAAGTTGAGCTGTAGCAAGTTGAGACAAGTTTTCTACCAATCGATTCCTTGAACTCTCTTCTTTCAAATGAGCTACAATGTTATTCATCATTTGCTGAAGCGGTAAGTTCAGAAAAGCTTAGGTGTCCGGGTTTACCTCGTGTCCGGGTTCACCCCACAGTACCCCTATAGGATGCAGTGCGGTACAACCGGACAGTTTTTGTAGAAGAAGCGTGAGCTGTCTGTGTCATCCTACGTCTCTTTTTGTAGAGATACTGGGTCCCCGTGGCAGCTGTCTGCTTCGCTCGATTCACGCCTTTTTCGTCGGCTCCAAATGGCGCGAAGATCTAGACCACATCAGCTTCGCCAATATCAAAATTTCGTCCGCCCCGAAAACTGTCATAAAATCTACAACTCCAGGTCACCGCGTCTGCCTGCTGCTCTTCTGCTTCTGCGGTCTACAAGCTTGCTATTTGCTGTGGGGTGTACTGCAAGAGAAGTTGATGACCAAGGAATACTTCCTGTCTTCTGCTGTTTCACGCGCCACCCCTTTAACTGGCGAAGTTAAGCAGACGAACGGCAACCAAACAACGTCATCTGCTGATCGAGGAGACCGCTTCGGTGATTCTCTATTCCTGGTATTCCTGAACAGAGTCGTCGCCTTCTGCCTGTCTTTCGTCGCAGTTTGCGTCTCGGCGCGCCCGCTATCCAGCGCCCCCTGGTTCAAATACTCCTTCGCCGCAGCTTCCAACATTATGAGTGACTGGTTTCAGTACGAGGCGCTCAAATTTATCAGTTTCCCAACGCAAGTGGTCGGCAAAGCCTCCAAGCCCATTCCTGTCATGCTGATGGGCGGTCTGGTACTGGGGAAAGTGTACCAACTGCATCAGTACTTCACCGCTGGTCTACTCTCGCTGGGAGTGAGCGTATTCTTGATTTCCCAAGGCATGGCAGCTCCTCACCGTCGTCCCTTTAGGCATCATCAAGATTTCATGACGACGGAAGATGGTGACAGTCTCTCCGGCTTCATACTGATTTTGGGATATCTGGGCTTCGATAGTTTCACGTCCAACTGGCAAGGTCGCCTGTTCAATGATTATCGTATGAGCTCTGTTCAGATGATGTGCGGTGTCACCTTTTTCTCCATCTTGCTCACGCTTGTGCCTCTGGTGGAGCAGGGAACACTGCTGGCATCCTTCCAGTTTATGATGCACCATGACCATTTTGCCAGGGACGCTTTGGCCATGTCGCTAGCCAGCGCCGCTGGACAACTCTTCGTCTATTTCACCATTGAGAAGTTCGGCCCTGTGACTTTTATCATCATCATGACGGTGCGTCAAGCGCTCTCCATCCTCCTCTCTTGCCTTATTTATGGACATCGGCTGCAACCGATGGGAGCTGTTGGATTGGCTGTGGTCTTCGCTAGTTTACTCCTGAGAATGTACTGCAACATGAGATATCCTGGGCCAGATAAGCGATGAGAACAAACTTCCACTGTAATAGTACACCATTATTTTGTGAGGGTCATTTATTTTAGAGTAGCTGCTAGCTAGTACTTTTATTATTACTACTGCACAATCTAACGTTGGAACTGTGATGTGACGTGATGACTTTCTGTTGTTTGATCGTGCTGTTCTTGTGATGGTGGTGCGAGCACTGGAATCTCATCGTTCATTGGATGATGTGTTCTTGAAAAAGGCGGTGGAATGGTAAAGAGCATTTGTTCAGATAGAAATCCATCGGTTTTCACCTGGAAAACAATACGTTTGAAATTTGTTGCACAACAAAGCACCAACCTTTTCAATGAGTGCATACTGCATGCAATGCAATAGTGGAAGTATACCTACGTACAAGGATGCGTCATTACTCATTACCTGGGCTGAGCCAGGATAAATTCGACAATCTACGCCTTTGGCACAGGTATAGGATTGATAGAACACTGAACTGCCGTTGCGTACACAACGCTGGAGCTGTTTCTCATCTGCTAGCGTTCTTCCAATGGGAATAATTGCTCCCTGGTCATTGACGCAACCTGAAATACTCAGCGTCCCGTAGCAATGTTATTCCAGTTGCGCACCATATTGCACTAGCACTGCACAAAGTTCATGGCAGCAGGAGTGAGTACTCTTACTTGTAATCCTGTGGGAGCCATCCTGCTGGCATAATCTCTCCATATTCTTATCAATCCACTGCTGTCCCTTCTGATAAAGCTTACCGTTGTATTCGCAGGCAAACGCTGCAAAGCAAACATAAAAATGTACACGAACTAAGGCGGTATTCACTTCTTACGAGCTTTTAGTACCTGAGAACTCGTACTTGACTCTGCCATCAAACCCTGGGACTGGCATGCAAGAATGTCGCATTGGGCCATCCTCCACTGATTCCCCAACTCTCAGTTCTCTGCGTCTTTTTGCTTGGTCTGAGAACAAGCATCCCGCAATGCTGAAGCCCCATGTCTCGCATCTCATCAGCCAAGTCGAGTTGACAAAGGTGTCGTTAATGTGCAAACGGCTGTTGTTCAGCTCGCAGCTGGGTTCTGGATATTCACATTACATCGTGAGTGGAATGTAGGCGACATGTAAACGTATACCTTACAAAAGTACTGGGTCGTTTCATACCTTGCAGGTAACGAACTCGGTTTGTCTCATCGCTACATTTCTCCCAGAAGCCGTTGACAACCAGGGATGCATTCAGTGGAACTTCCCAGCCATTGCTGGCGATGCACGATTGCACCTGGAAAAGTTTTAGGACAACGCCTACTATATCACTGGATTTGGCATTAGCAAGCGTACATACGAACATTAGCTACTATAGCTGACTTCTGAGGTTCCATTATTGCACAGCAGCTTCCAAGCTCCACCGCTTTTCCAGCTGGTGCCATTCTTATGCAGTCCAGTGCGCCAATCCCAACAATCGCAGACAACGATAGAACCGTTGGAAGACGGTCGCTGGAGCAGGCCCACTTGACTTTTGAGGATGGGAAGTGATGACGGCAACTGCTTCGTCGCTTCGTGCTCATTTACGTAATCATGCTGCACTTTTTGCACATCAAACACCAGTTGGAAGTGTCTGGCAGGTTGGATAATTTCTTCTTTGGAGATTGCTGAAATAAAGTGCTACCTCCTCATTACCAAAAAACTGGAAGCAATATCTGTTCATGGTATAACTCACCTGCTTCTACAGTTGTTCGATCAACAATCCACTGAACTAATAATGTGATGACCATGATGGCAGTTGGTTTAATGGATTGCCGATGGCATAACATTTTGCTATCAGCTTTTTGCACCCTTAAAAGCTACAATGGTGTCAACGCTGTTTATTGTCTCATGGCATGACTTGGACTTGGAGTCGAACAGACTCTTTTCAAGCCATTGAAAAGGAAACTTTTACGACCGCTGAATTCCATTGGCGAGCGACCTTCTGCTATGAATACATGCTGCTGGGTGCATCGTACATACGTACATACCTAACCTAGTGTACATTCCTATATATCACAGTGTACGTGACGTACAGTACGTACATACATACGTACGTAATGTATGTACGAACGTAAATAAATGCACGTCGCCCCACTGCTCTGAATCCTTTCCTTAATAAGTACAGTACTGTACGTACTTTGAGCATTTCTTGCAATTGCAATGGCCAGGCTCCGGAAGCGGAAGTGCTAAATTGCATCTGAAGTAGCGGAAATGCATTGAAAACAGAAGGCGTCCGCCTTTAAAATTTATTCCACTTTCTTTCTTTTCTTTGGAGTGGAGCGGTCGGTTTTGGGCCGCCTTCGCTTCTTCTTTCGCGTCTTCTTCAACTCGCGTGGACGTGGACAACAACATACAGTGTAGGACAGCACAGCAGCAGGCGTCATGGCTTCTTCTCGTTCCCGTTCCCGTTCTCGACGCAGTAGCTCCCGCAGTAGGACATCGCGCAGTTCCGCCCGTTCCCGGTCCCGGTCCCGACGTTCCCGATCCCATACGGGCGGCGGTGGAGGAGGCTTCAAAGGATTCTCGCGTCGTCGCTTCATCGTAAGAAAAATCTGCTCTCACCAATTGCAACACTCACTCAGTATGTAGGGTAGGGTACTGTGGGGTAACCCCGGATGGATAGGGTACTGTGGGGTAACCCCGGACACGGGGTAAACCCGGAGACACCTATTATATCTCAGCAACCATAAGACCGATGGAGACAAGTATTCTACCAATCGATTCCTTGAACTCTCCACTTTCAAATGAGCTACACATGTTCATCATATGCTGAAGCGGCAAAAGTTCAAAAAAGCTTAGGTGTCCGGGTTTACACCGTGTCCTGATTTACCCCACAGTACCCTATCATGTGGGGTAAACCCGGCCGGCTGTATTGATGGGGAAAACCCAGTTGTACCCTTCTATTCATTGTTTTATTAGTCCATGTGTTCTGGTGCTTGGCTGTTGCAGATTCTGTCATGCCTGGAGTTGCTGGCTGGGGTGGCGGCGCTGGTTGCCAGTATCATCACGATAACCAGATGCAAGGATGAGCTGTTCGTCAACTTCGGAGGCTTCCTCGGGATCGGCGCCATCGCCGCGGCCCTCGTCACTCTCTTCGCTTGCAAAAACAAGAAACCCAAGAGTCCCACCCTCTACAAGTAAAAAGGCATCGAAAACACTTTGCTGTTTTGAATGACATGCAGTTTCAGTGGGTCATGGAATTACGCATTACGGCTCATGCACATCGGATACATGAAAAGCGGGACTACGCAGCAAATTTCGCTCCCAGTACGAATATGAGCTTTCTATTCCACATGTTGCCTCTTTGTTTGTTGCAGGATTGCAACCGGTGCTCAGTTCCTGGCTGCACTTCTGGCTCTGGGTGTGATCGCGTTCGGCGTTCTGGGCATAGTCTGCGAGAACGAGAAGAAGAGTAAGCTGGAGATGTGCCGCAGCTTCCGACCAGCCGGCTGCGGCGAATGGGACTGGGACGCAGAGCCGGAACTCATCGGTCCCACCCTAAATTCCACTGCTGCCACCACCCTCACCATGGCTGCCGTTACAGGAACTGGAACTGGTCCCACTGTCAGCGCCAGCAGCCCCGAAACTACGAGTAAGCTGCTGATGTACAGCAGGTGCAGGATTACGTGACACAGAGTAATTCGGGTCACCCCGTCTTTAGTTGGAGGCACG
This sequence comes from Epsilonema sp. ZAB3_2, assembly GCA_030247985.1. NCBI lineage: Eukaryota > Metazoa > Nematoda > Chromadorea > Desmodorida > Epsilonematidae > Epsilonema > Epsilonema sp. ZAB3_2. The sequence continues at coordinate 50,878 of JASAMW010001070.1, forward strand.
CATAAAATTACAGTAGCACAGTCAACGTGTGGTGCATGTACTGTATGTACATATGTGCTGTACATAAGTATCAACATGTTCCCCGTCCTGTCTTCTATTGGATGACGGCAGTTGTTTTTACGCTCCCTCCAAGTGTTGATAAAAGGTTTGGGGTGGCCCGAATTCCCGGCTGCGCTATCACCACACAGGCCTGTATTGATTGTAGCCTCCGGGAAGCGCTCTGACGACGTCTCCGGCCTGGCGGTGCTGTGGAACGTGATCGTGCTGATCGCCGGCCTCCTGATCTTCTTCTGCGCCTGCTTCCTCATCGTATTCTGCTGCTCCGCCTGTCGCATCATCTCCAAGGCGCATCTGCGCAGCGCCCTCAAAGACCCCAGCGTCCGCTCCGGACTCGGAGCCACCGGATCCGCCCGCGACCTCATCCTGCCGAGCAGCCAGAAAACGCAGCAGAGCAGCCGCAGCCGCAGTCGCTCCTGGACGGCCGGCACGCAGTCGCCGACCTCGAGTCGCAGTCGCAGCACCAGCAGGACCATGTCCAGCAGCAGAAGCAGAGACGAGCCCACGCAACGCTCCTCCTCGCGCAGCAGATCACGATCACGCTCAGACGGATCCAGCTTCAGCGTCGGAGTCAAGGTTTGCGCCAGCAACTATGTATTTGACCGTACGACATTCCGTGCGACCGATAATGTACCCGGGTCTAAAGGGGGAGGGGGATTTGGACCGAAACGTGACAGGGCAGAGCTCGATTCTAAGAATGTGCCGGCTCGAGGGCAAACGGCTAAAGACGATACTGCAATGGAATTATGGGTTGCGTTAGTACTTCAAAAATAGTTCTTTGGCCACGAGCTACATGACAACTTTTGCCTTGCGACGGACCGTAGCCAACTGTCCGACGTTTCCCCCATGCATGCTATGCTATGTACAACCACGTAAAAGTTAGTCGCTTCTTTGGGGAACGATCTGAAAGTGTTGCTTTTTTGCTGCTTTGTAGGCGAACAGCCGCGGAGATACTCAGGTGTCCACGAGCCGATCTGGCAGCAGTCGGAGCGGCAGCGGTCGCAGCGGAAGTACTCGAAGCAGCAGTCGCAGCAGCAGCAGAGGAGGCCCACCCCCCGGAGGTACCGGCGGAAGCACTGTGGAAGTCGTCGTGGAAGTCTCGCAATGAAACTCACTCACCTCACCCTCCCCCTACTCGTGATGCTACCACTCGTACAAGCTGCCTGCCTACTCATACGCTTCATACGTACTCTCTTGCTCTTGCTCTGTGCTCAGTAAAACTACTTTCTCTCCAAAGATCTGCCGAGGAATTATAGCGGCCATAAGTTATCCGTGTATGCACATCTACCTATGAAGTGGACGCAGCTTTACTATCGAGTAGAAAAAACACGGTTCTCAAAAGAACAGCCTACACATTTGGACGAAGACAGATACGTATTGCCTGGCAAAGATCAGTCGAGCTTCCATTTTCGTTGCTCTTGCATGTACTCGCAATCCGCGATCAAAAATCTGCAACTCAAGCGGAGCAGATACGTGAAGATGTACCGTACTGTTTAGTATGTCCATCTCCATACATATGTACGTTGCGTACATTAGTAGGTAGGCCTATGTACTACATACGTAAACTGTATGCAATAAATTACGAGTGCGTGCTGAAGGTATCGTGTTGTGCAGTACAAACGCACAATAATATGCACGTACTTGGTCCATAGAAGGCCGAGCGGTGCAGTGGCTAAATGCCAGAGCGAATGAGCGTCGAAAGTCCAGAAGAAAGGCGGGAAATCCCAGAGCTCCAGCGAAAGGGCAGCCACTGCCCACACAACCACCAAAACGCATGGCCACACAGCACGCCAACGACCACGGCGCCATTCACCAGCACAGAAACACAACCACGTCACAGAGTTCAAGATTCCTGAAAAGAAAAAGGAATTTTCACCCTTGTACCAAAATCCAGAAGACTTGTGTGGCAAACAATGCATGCTGCAAACAATCAATGAAGGGATGCATGGTGGAAGGTAGAAAATAGGGACGCTACGCTACATACCAACAATGACGCCAGCTTTCATGTTGTAGGAATAGTCGAAGGATGGCCTGCTCAGCAGATAATGCACATGATACACATAGTAGGCGAAGAAGGGCAGCGCCAAACTCACAGAGCCCATTGGATTACCAGGTGCCAAAACCCTGTAGGAAATCCAGATACTTAGTCACGCATCGAATAAGTACATAGTAACAATGGAAAAAGCACTGACGTTATCCTACCTCAATAGGCTGAGATAAAAACCGAACAGGACGGATGCGAAAGCGCAGAAATAGTCCATTCTTTCGCTGAATGGCAAGTCGCGCGTATGAAACAAGGAGGACCACGTCCAAGTATACACACCAAGCTGAAACACTCACAGCGATACTTCAACAAAATAAGCACCGTTGCCAAAGGATCAACGCCCAATGTAAAATAGGGCTCACCAAAGAATAAAGCAACCAGGCGCTGTACATTGGCACAGACGGCGACAGCTTGCGAAGAATACTGACTAGCATGTACAGAAAGGAGGCGAGATTCAGCAGGGAGAAGAACACGGAAGCCGGCTCCTGCATACCCAAGATACGAACGAAAGGCCACTGAAAAATAGCTTCCAATATCGCACCGTATCGTTCATCCGTTCATTGCACTTTTGGTTGAACTGAACGAGGGCTAAACTAAAGAATACTGCGTACTGACATCAGTACATACATAATAGGGTAACGTGGGACAAAACCGCCCATGGGGAAATCCGCCCACCTATGGTGCCTTTAGGTTGTCAAGTTATGGCTTGGATCGAAGAAATAGAGGCAGAAAAGTTTTCCGAGATACATTTTCAAGAGCCATGTTTTGAATGGGGGTAAAAGCGCCAAAGGTGGGCGGATTTGCTCCATGAGCGGTTTTATCCCACGCTACCCTACAGCAAAATACCTTGCCATGAAATTGAGGCACACCTCGGCCGGCACCCACAAATTCATTGACTGCTTCCCACATACACCAGTAACCGCACTCTTCTTCACATGTCCACAGCGTCAACCATAGATGCATAGACTGAGCAGCGTGAAAACTGAAAAACCAAAGCGAATTGCAACTATTATAGCCTTTGCCCATTCTCTGAGAAATTCATCCATGTTATAGTGCTTTTGAAACCAATACAACCACAGAGTCGAGCATTGCTCTGGATGTGACGTGTATCACACTGAATGACATATGTAGAACGAACATATGTTGTAGAACGAACATACATACCTCTGCTGTCCAGTAAGAGAGGAGCAATTGGCCTCTTTGCATACACCAAGACACTGTTGAAAGGCATTGGAATTGTCGCCAATGGAGCCGAGACTACCGGGAATAATGTTGGAAGCTGCCACCCAAAGCGAGAGCAACTCCAAAGATTGACGATGCTGCTCCATGATATCCTGCCTATGTAAAACTTATGGATAAAGAAAAGCAAAACACGTTGTTGTTTCAGCAGGTACGAGAGGCAGTCATGTAGTGTACGTCCATGAAGACTGGCACATAAACCAAGATTATCGGCAACAAAAGCAGAGGCAAAGAATAAAATTTTATTCCAATTTATTTCACCAAATTCTACCAACAATCTGACTGAATGATTGCTTGAGATATGCAACAAAAACCGTTATGTGCTTGCACCAATTTCATCCGCACTTCAAAATTATTGACCATATCATAGGTATGTACGTGTTACAACCATTTAGTTCGTACGGTACTGTTGTACGTATATTAGCAAGAGCACAACATCTACTACTCAATATTACTACCTGGAATTCACAACGAGATTATCTCAACACAAGTTCGATGACGATGGGACTTGGAAGAACATATCGCTTGGTGTACAGCTCTGACATGTCAAGTTATTGTAGCAAAATTATGCGCTTTAACTCACTCACGCATAGCAAATCCTGCCTCGAGCATGAAAATACAGAACGAATCCTACATAGTACTCACCTTCTAATCTGGCGAACAATCTAGCAAACATAAAATGCATGCAATATCACAAAAGAAACGTGGACCTTGCACACACAGGATTCTTCCAATGAAAGCCAACAGCACCATCACCGGTCATCGCGTAGGTTCACGAATGACGTCATTCAATGTCACGAGACGTCAATGCAGTGACGTCACTGATGATCAGCTGGGCTACTTGCTTCGCGATTTCTTCCTCTTCTAGCTGAACAAAAACGTGCATCATTTTGCATACTTATATCGGTGACACATCTATGCATACGCATGTATGTACATGCAAGAATTGGTAGGTGCTATACATAATAGTTCATGTACTATTTACCTTCGATGAATTGTTAGTGACCAGTTCCTTCACTTTCGATGTCAATTTCTTTCCTACAACAAACAAACCATGTGCCAGATTTATTTCAATAAGATCATTCGTACATACATTACGATACGTACAGCAGCTAGGCTAGATGCGATGCTCCCTTACTCTTGCGGTCTTGAACGACAGAATTGTCAAACTCCCGTTGATACCGACCCAAAGAATCTACTTTTCCAAAGGATAACCTGCAAAGAGAAACCTGCACATTCGTCACGTCCACTAACCCACATGCACTGTACATGCTAGCTGTAGATACACGTACAGTACATACATACAATAGCTACCTACGTACACGGTTGCGGTAGCTACCTACCCGGAATTGGGTCGATGATGCAGCTCCTTTTCGCTCGCATTGCATATGGTGGAGGGACAGGAATCCAAGCTGACGCTGTCTGCCGTTCCGTCCGAGGCCAATCTCTGGCGCAGACTGCTCGAGTCGAAGGCGAGCAGGGTGTTCTTGGTGCGAAATCCGTCCAGGGAGGAGAAGTTGCTGGAGGAGTGATCGCTGCCCGTCGTGCTGCCTCTTCTCCTCCGCAGGCGAGAGCTGGGGTCGGGCAGTTCCAGCGTATTGCGCAGAGTATGCTCCAGGGAAGCCAGATACTTCTGGTAGAGATTGCTCCGGATAAAGGCGGGTAGATGATTCTGAAAGAGCAGGGAGATGCACACCATCATGCATGCTGTGCGTACTAATAGTACTCGTATGTACAAAGGGTATGTAATATATACGGTATGTGAAGTATGGTAGTGCGGAGGGAGTAATACGGGCCACACCCCATCCTATCTCCTGTTGGAAGAATAAAGTAAGTAGTGACCACGTTATCAAAATGATCATTGCATTTTCATCTGTGGCAAGACAGCAACATTTCTTCTCTCTGTCTGATGAAGATTACTCAGTTCCTATATTCGCCGTCTCCACTAAGCAAAGATGAAGCAGAGGTGGCCCCGAATTTCCCCTGACCCGAATTACACCCCGCACTACCCAATGTTTTACTATGTATTGCTCGTATCTAATGTGTACACTATTTTACCCTTTCTAGAATGGCGTAAACCAACTTGACAGGGCCAGAGAAGCAGTCGGGAAGCGGCCCTCCCTCCCGACAGATGCTATTCTCCAACTCACAGCGCACTCGCGGCCCCAGATCAATCGGCTCGTAGGCTTGCATGGAAAAGTACCTGCAATCTCACACAAACGCTACCCTCTGTACTGACCATCATGTTCAGTACGTACACTGCTAGTATACTCTGGTCAGTAAGTTCGCTATGGCAATCAAGGCGCGTTGCGTAAAATATATTCACAAATGCGGACTTATGTGCGTGCTTCGTGTACTCCTATTCAGCAGAAGTACACGCAAACTACACAGGACGACTTGAGTCCAATAACGGTAACGTACATACCTGTCATAAAGAACCATGGCGTCAGCTTGCGCCTCCATTCCGCTGTACGCTGCCTGCCTCCTGAGCAGATCCTGTCTGAAGCTCTCGGCCGTCAACCAGAATTTCACCAGGCGATAACCGCCTTTGCCTTCTTGCTCCAAAAACTGCAACAGTGTCACATCCCATACTGATCTTCACTTACGCTTGAATATCACATATAAAGTCGCTTCTATGTTGGGTACTGTGAGGTAAAACCCGATACCTGCCATCTCTAGCTGCCGAACAAACCTGCTCAGTGCAGTTGGTAAACAACCTAATCCAGTACAATTCTCGAGCCAGCCGTACTTGTCAATCTTTCGGCAGAGCGGGGAACAGCTTGGTGCCCAGTTCTACCCCACTGTACTACCCGAGATACTATAGCACACATGAGTATGAATGACTGCACATTACTTCGGTAAAGCATTGCAAGGCTGTCTGATTGCAGAGAATGTCGGAGAGAGCAATGCAGCCGCGACACAGCACCTCCACCTGATGACGTAGATAATGGAGGGAGAGAAGAAACTCGGGAAAGAACCGCTTCTCCATCACTCCGCGCACAAACGCCTGTGCAGGCTCGAAACAGGATGCGTTAACCACGCCGGATTCACAGCACAGAAGCTCTACACAGAGAAAAACAGTACAAATGCGTACAGTATATGCACTCAAATGTACGTACATAAGCAGGAACTGAGGCATATAGGCGACAGAAAGAGAAATCGATAAGTCGTCGGTCATCAAGCAGTAGTACGATCAAAGAGAAGCGCAAAAGAGTGACCGAGGCGAGGAAAACGTATTATTAGCATTGTTCATTATTAGCGCTGGCCGTGCAGTGCATATGCTGCGGTGCTGTACATACCGATGACAGAGCGACGAACGTCTTCCGTAACTCCCAAACTACACGCGGCGTCCTTCGCTATGTACTTGGAGAACAGGGAAACGGCATCTTTCTTCAGTGCTACAACACAAAAGAAAGCACGATTATCCTTTCTCCACGGTATTTATACTTGGGCTAACACAAGCATCCTGTCTAGCATGTGATATACCCAGCTGCACCCATGTGTCGGTAAATAAACAGCATGTGTGTCGGTAAATAACACGAGACGACAAGCAAACACGCTGGTAAAACAAACTATCATTCTAAACCACCTATACGTACATACATAGGTGTGAATGTACTATACTTGCAAGCATGTGTACATACCCATTCACACTTACCTTCTTGCAAGCCTTGCGAAGAGGTAGCGGCGCGTTTGTGACTGTAATCCGTTTTGCTGTCATTCCCCTCGTGAGTAAGAGTGACGACAGAAGGCCTAGGAGTGGCCGTATTATCATCTGGGGAGCTCCCTTCTTCTTCTTCGTTGTATTTCCCTCCTGTCGTTCCTTCAGAGGTGTGGAATGTGACGCGGTCCTGGTTCACATCGTCGTCATTAACAACTTTAACGCTATCGATCACGTGTTTTGACGACGAAGGGGAATGACTAGCAGGATTGGTTGAGGTTGCATTATCAGTTGTTGCTTCGCTTCTATGCCCGGTTGCAGACACACGAAAACTGTCCGCGGCCAGGTAGAATTTGAGCAGGTGGCCCATCTGCCGCGAATCCATGTACTGGATGAAATGCGCCAAAGCGCCCGGGTCCGCAAGCACCTCCTTGAAGTTTCTGCACAAATGCGAGCGACGCTGCAGCCGGCCGTAAGACTCCGAAGAACCTTGGCCTAAAACAAAACGGAAAACAACCTAACCTCCAATATTTTATTGTGTATCTACATCGGGAATCTAACATGATCTGTGACGAAAAGTAAGTAAGACTGCGATAAATCGAGCCGAGTGAAATAATTTGAGGCCCTTTGGACTGAGAATTTTCGAAGATTTTCGAACTATGACTTTTGACGAATAAAATAAAAATCGCCTACGCCTCAAGCCGCGTTCACCAGACGTCCGTAAATCCGAAACGTCCGTAAAAACGTATCTATAGGAGAGGAGTACACGGTTGTTTGCGGTGTGCCATGTGCTCCTAGCTACGCTTTACGGATTTACGGACGGACGGACGTTCGGATTTACGGACGTCTGGTGAACGCGGCATCATTCATGTGCAATTTCGCATAAAGAAGGAAGTAAATACGTAGTCCATACCTAAATCTCCATCCATAGATGGGGTTGTAACCCTCATCGGGTTACTGCGACGCGTTCCCGACCCATGAACATCTGGAGATGAATTGAAAGCGCCTACTGCATCATCGTCCAACAACTGTAATACACCGCCAGCGGCCATAGAACAGGAGGAGGAGGAGGCAGCATCGCTGTGCAATTCCTTAGGTGACTGCGCAGCCGAGTGAAACTCGCATGAAGAAGAAGAAGGAGAGGGAGGGGCGAATCGAATATGATCCAAATTACTCCCTTCCTCATCTCCAACACGCTCACTGAAGCTGGAAGATCGGCTGCCGCTGCCTACAATGCAAAAAGAGCAACATACAGTACGGCACACGGGTATGTACACATGTAGCGCACATAAAAAAATATACAAACAGTTTTGGGACGGCAAAAAAGGATTAGCTTACGAATTTTATTAATCAGCACGTTCAGTTTGTTGGCCATGACATCTTTTCCTACGTTTCTCGTTCGCTACTGCGCCATTTTTATGCCCTTTCTTCCACTTTTCCGGTTCGTCGCCGGCAACGCCTATTCGGCGCAGTGGCGCAGGCGCAGGCGCAGGCGCAGGTGTGGACTTCTAGAATAAGTAGGACCGCAAGGCAACGACGAAATTGAACAGTGAACGGTGATTGGTGAGAGCTAAGTGAAAGGAATGGTGAACAGTTAACTGTAATGTTGGTGAACTTAGGCTTAGACGAAGGCTGAGGCTTAGGCTTAGGCTTAGGCTAAGTCTGAGGTTTAGGCTGAGCCATGCCCCTCTGCCTTTACATCCAATACCTAAGCCTAAGCCTCAGCCTAAGCCTCAACCTAAGCCTAACCCTGAATAGATACAGATATTACAAGAGGTCTCACTGTCACAGGTACCTGGATCCGAAACACAGACAGAAAAAAGCGGCTTTTTTGCTACCCGGACCCGGAAATTAGGCGAAAATCGAGGTCGGATCCAAAGTATAGGTTTCATGCAATTTTGGCTTTCTGCTCAATATAGTTTGAGCATTTATTCTGAAATTTTCTCAGAAATAGAAGGCAGTTATCGAAATATTCAGCTAATGTTTCAAAATTTACAACCTGGAGGTTTTGTACTTTCATTTGAAATGGACATTCTTATTTTTATAGCTATTCTACTGCATGTGTTGGTGGACTGCATACATACTGTTCCAAAAGCTACGCCCTGTGACTGCGCACTTTCGTCGTTGCCTTGCGGTCCTACTTATTCTAGAAGTCCACACCTGCGCCTGCGCCTGCGCCTGCGCCACTGCGCCGAATAGGCGTTGCCTTCGTCGCCGCTGCATCTTCTTCTTCTTCTTCTTCTTTCTTCTCGGTGTGTCGTCCAGTCCGCTAGAAATCCGACGTAATTTCCTGAAAGCGTGGACAACTTTTTTAAACATGGACTGACAACACTAATTACTAAATATCATATTGAGCAAAGGGCAGCTCAGTAACCGTGGCAACTGATAAGCAACACACCGATCTGGCACTTGCCCCATCGTACTGAATTGGTCTCTGGAATGAAATATGGCAGATGATGCACTGGCGAAAGCTGGACTGTATTTCGATGAGCTAAATAAGCTGAGGGTTGTGAAGCCACAAACGGGCCAGGTTTGCAATGAATTACAGGAAGAATGTGGCGAGTTTGTCAATCGTAAGGAAAATTATATCACTGCCAATTTGTGATAGAAATGTGTGTTTTGGTGGTCTCATACATCATCGATTACTTATTGCATTTTTAGGGATATCCAAGTTTCAACAGTTGGTTGAGGGTCTGGTCGGCTTGGTTGACAATTTATCCAAGCAGGTGGAACAGGAGAAGCTCAAAGCTATTGGAAGCCGCAATTTGCTCAAATCAGTGACCGAACAGAAGAAAGCGGACCAGGAGCAACTTCGAGCACTGATCAGGGAAAAGCAGAATGAACTAGAACGGTACGTACGTGTACGTGACGACGTATATGGCACTATTTTTTAACACTTCGACCAATCGTAAAAAATATGTTTCAGATTACGCATAGAACATGATGCCTTGTTACGACAAGAAGCAGAGCAGAAAGAAAGTTTGCAGCAATTTCTGTCACCATTGTAGCAGCAGCACGATTTGATAGTTTTCCACTTTACGTCTAACTTGTATACATAAAAAACATGACCTAGGTTAAATAATTACTATAGTGGCATAATAAAGTATGTACAGTACAGTCTGTCACCATGGTATGTAAAGCATAGTGATTCTTGCGCTTGCAAAAGTCGCCGAAATAAAGAGGCACCAATTGTGGCGATGATGCATTGATGAAGCATGTTTTGTCGGTTCACCGTTTGCCGTTTCAAAAACCTGAATGCTTGGAACTGTGGGTACTGTAGGCACCAGTACAACGGGGACTCCTGGCTGAAGATGAAAGCTTGAAACGTTTTGGAAGCTCGTGGAGGCATCGTTCGAACTTGAAGCCGCATCCTTGTCAAATGGCCACGACATCACAGTAGCAGTTGGGGCGGATGGAGTCTTCTGTTGTACCCTGGATTGTTCTGACGAGATATTTGCCTTACAGCCGCAAACAAAAGTGTTTTCTCTTCCAACTACACACCATTTGAGATCGGGCGGATGGTAAGTGATAAAATCGAGCAGTTCAATGCGAGATTGGACGCACCCTCGGCGAATAATCTCTCCTAAAAAACACCCATCCATATCAGCTGGCATTTATGCAGGTTTTTTCACAAAATTTGTTATCACCTCTGGCTGAAATACTCCTGACGACAAAGCAGAAGGCAGTGGTTCTAGGATTGCAACCATTTCTGACACAGTGCGAACACCAGCTAGCAGCTGCAGTTGCCAATGAAAAATTTGCCACCGTGACCGCAAAGAGGAGGCAGAAGAGGTAGTAGAACGCATGAGGGAAAGAAAAGCTGCTTCCAACGTTTACCGTGGGATTCCATGCTAACATCATGATTGCTTCATCACCTAGCTTACAATATTCCTGAACACGCAGTGTTAGGCCATCGAAGCAAAGGGAAGAATTTATGTTTCATGGACTGAGCACGTCGGGCACAATTGCCGTTTGTCTTTTCATTCTTCACGTGGCATAATGTTTATTCCTATTGACGCGTGAATGAGGTTTATAGCTGCCAATAGCGCGGCACAGTGGGGAGGGGACCCAGCAGCGCAGTTTCAACCTAAGGCAACCCTACCCTGCTCTACTAATCAAGTGGCACCAATTATTGAAATGAGAAGCATCGCGTCATTGTGTGGCACTGGCAGCCAACCGCAACCGACGACCTCCCACCAACAACCACAACACAAACATCGACCCAGCAGCAGGAGATAGCTTAGCTAGCAGGGCGACCGATCTTCACGGGAGTCTGCGGAAATAATAGATGATGCCCTCGCCACGCCAGGCTCTATTGTATCGATTCTATGCATTTGCAAAGAGCAGCCATACGGCGGCCACACGCAATCACCCCTCGCCACCAATCTACAGCCTCATTGGCACCAGCCGCAAACCACATAAACGCATGCCCGCCCTCAAATAAGGGACAGGGCGAGCCGCCGGATATCAAATTCCCAGCTCAAGACGGAAGGAACAAGGAGGAGAGCAGAAAGGGAGGCCGTGAGAGACTGAAATACCCCCTCGCGCCCTAATCTACATATCATCAGGACACCGGAATCCATCTATCAAGCTTCATGAGCACAGCATCAGTTAGCATCGGGCCATTCTCCTCTGACCGACACACAGCAAAGCATAAGCCGCATACAAGCCTCTGAGGGAAAATAGAAAGAAACAGCTTCATTTAGCTCCCGCTGCTATCAGTATCTCGCTCCTTGTCCATTCCATGCATATTCTATCACGAATCGCTCTTAGCCGATGGCAAAAATAGCAGCATGAATTGGTGTTAAGCAGCAGAAGCAGCCGCTTTGTCCAGTATGTATAAGAAAACTCGAAGAGATAAAAGGCACGTGGCGTCTCGGAAATAAATTGGATCCGACCGAACTAATTCAGCAATCAGCCAACCATTTTTTATTCCAACGCGAACAACAAAGCCACAACACGCACACAAACAACTCCGTTCCATCTTTTACTTCTTCTTCTTGTCGTCCTCTCTCGACTATCAATTTATTCTAAATTTTAGTGGTGTTTTCAAAGCGATTCCAATTCTTCTTCTCTCCGGAGTGTGCGTGCGTGTGTCTGACAATCACAAGCGTCTGCCGCGGCGTCCGCACTTCCTGCGCGTGCTGTCGGACGGGATCGGAGTGACGTCCTCGATGCGCCCGATCTTCATGCCGGCTCTGGCCAGCGCCCGCAGCGCACTCTGCGCCCCTGGACCCGGCGTCTTGGTGCGAGTGCCCCCGGTGGCGCGCAACTTCACGTGCAACGTGTTGATACCCAGCTGAAACAACACACAAAACACTCGCACGTTCTGTACGTTTTTACAGTACATGAACATATGTACTGTACATCTACTGTATAATGACGGGTTGCGCTTAGCGAAAGTATGTGGTCGCGACGAGGTGATCCCGCTGTATTACATTTTTTCAATGCAACTTCCGATCTTCCGATCGGAGAGTGACTTCGAAACGCAACGGAAAAGGAGCAAGCGAACCCTCGGAAAAGCCACGAGGAAGAAGACAAGACGCTCGCTTCTTTTCCGTTGCGTAACGACATCGTTTTCTACCGATGAAGTTACACTGAAAAAATAATACGGAGGGGCCACCTCGCGACCACGTACTTTCGCTAAGCGCAACCCGTCAATACTTAGATAGAAGCCAGCATAAAGGCTACATCAGAAGGAAATGCGCTCGGGAAAGGCTCGATGTAGCCATGACTGTTCCTGCCTTTGCAAACATCGACCCATGAACACGCCAAGCGTAGGCCCAGCAAGCAACACACGGTCGTATGTACAGTACAGCAACAGTACAGTACAGTACGTAAGTACGCCCGGCATTGTTGTGAATAAAGTACACCAAACGATGCAACATGTAGATGCGAGGACAAGAGAAGTGCCTGAAAAATTGAGCGGCCAGTGCGTGAGTCGAACATGCAGCGCAGCACGGGATTACGCCCCTCTTAGCGCACGACCCCATCTGACCGCACAGCTCAATATTTCTCAAACTTCCCCTCTTGCACCTCCTCACTGGGCTCGTACACGCTCTTTATTGACCGCACAGACTTGCGGTACGATTCTTGACCGATGCAACATGAGTTTCTAACATAAGAAGCAAGTGTACAAGAGATACAGTACACGTACCGTCTTGCACTTTTCTGCCACGTCCTGGGCGGCCAGCATAGCCGCATAGGGAGACGCTTCATCACGATCCGCCTTCACTTTCATTCCTCCAGTCACACGAACTATCGTCTCCCTGCCTGCAACAAAACAACCATCCTCGACAGCAACGTCCGCCATGCAATGTATAGGTAAATTACGTACATTGCATGCAACGCCGATAGGCAAACATTCCCACTGTGGTGAGGGTACCAAACCCTAGCATGTGACGGTTGAAAGTAGCGATACTGTACGCGTGTACATATACATATAGCAGGCTCTTTCGAGCGGGCTCTCGTCCGGCAGCATAGCTCATTTGGATAGAGCACTGGCCTGTAATTGAAGGTTGCGGGTTCGACTCCCGCTGCCCCCAAGACAATTTTTCCCTTTTCCCATATTTATCTCGCGATACGTACGTACATGCCGCCACTCACATACGTGATAGGTACGACCCGACATTATCTCCGAAAAAAGCGAGCAAACAACTGCACTGCACCGGCATGTACGTTGTATGTGCGTTGTTGGACGTCGCTATCTGAATGAACAAACGTGTACGTACGTACATACCTGACAAATCGGTAACGTGAACGAAGGTGTCGTTAAAAGAGGCGAAAATGTGGCAGACTCCGAAAACATTCTCTCCTTCCTTCACTTGCGGACCCAACTGAATCACTGGCTGCTCCTCCTTCGTCTTCCCTTTACGAGGAGCCATGATGAGAACAAGACGACGTGCTGCCTACGTACACGACTTCTACAGCAAGATATTATCGATCTGAAACAAAGAAAAATACCTTGTGTTTAGCATCCAACGGTACAAATCAAATTCCTGCAAATCTTTCTTGAAAGCTTGTGTCCTGACTCGTTCTTGGTCAGGCAAGGTCAGGTAGGCCGTAGGCGTCCGTCAGACTTGGGTAATTTTCGATTCTTCCTCTTTCTTTTTTCTGTGGATTTTCTTCTTCGACTCTTACACGTACTCCTAGAGCGCGCGCTGCTCTTCGCTGCGCGCTGCCGTCGTACTCTGCAGCGAAGCGGAGCGCGTCTTCTGGAAGTACGTGCTTTTTCGTTTCGTAGCTTTTTTGCATGGACAACTATAAAAATGCAGAAATGCCTGGATATGGAGGTTGGAAGAGATGGTAATGTGGGGATGGATGGGGAGCTGAAGCGGGAATAGACCGGTTGCGCACTGCACAGTCAGGGCACAGCAACGGTAGTAATATGAACGGTTTCTGCATCGAAAAATGCAGGAAATCCCAGCACAGGACATCATGGCTAAATCACAGCACTGATCATGCATCACAAAACGCGATGTGCAACAAGGCAAGGTAATCAATCAGCAATCACAGGTTTTCAAATGCTGCTGTAGGTAGTGAAAATAGGCGAACATCTGTTGAGGCATGTATTTCTCCACCCAAGATCTTGGTAGATATCCCTGAATGAAGCTACCTATGTGCTATGTACAATGTTGTACGCGACGCACGCTTGCTTTATTATTTTTTTGCTGTGTTTGCATGTCCATGCTGCATAGTACTTTTGGGTTGACCAACTGCCCCCAGTCAACTTGTGTGCTGTTTGGTGACCCGTTTACTGGCTTGTATCGAATTACGGCTTTGGCTTCTCCTCTGAAACAGATTTCTCCCTTTCATAGTTCCATTTGTGTCACATACGCATATTGAAAGCCAGCCACAGATGCAAACAGTTTCAAATGGACCGTGGAAAAATACCGAGTCCTCCCTTTTTGCGGTGGCATTCTGTGAAATTCCACAGACTCTTCTGCCAAGTAGTAAACCTCGTCGAATATTCTCCAGGTTCTGGATTGAACAAAATCTCTGCAATAATCAGTCGACCTCGACACACAGCACAAGCGCTTCAATATGGATCGATGGGCTACCCATTGTCGAGTCATTCAATGATGCACCGTTAGGCCGGATATCTTTTTACCAACTCACCTGGACTTGGCGAATCCTCCATATTGCTCAGGTACGACTTGGTAGACCACTTGGGTTCGTTCAGTGACATCGTACAACTTCTTTACAACGTCAAAACGCACGTACCTATGTACGTATAGTGTCAAGAACTCTATTGTGTAGGCTATGCACTTTAGTTTTGCAGCTTTACCTACTTACTTTGTACTCCGAGATGTTTGGGTTCCAATTTTTCACGTTTTCGATATTTTTCGTGTTGTCCTCGAACATTTTTTCGGCGGGATGCTCAAAGATAGCCTGTCAAAAGTTGGAGTTTTGGCCAGTCCATAATTTACTATACCAGTAAGTTTGTGCAAGCTTACAGTGGCGAAAAATGTCTTGAATGAGGAGGGGTGATATCTCTTGCTGTACACCGTTGCGCCAGTGTCATTGTCCTTGGCTTCTAACTTGAATCCTTCTTTGTTGTGATAGTCGTTCGATTCGAGGACTGCGTGTAGTTCTTTCAGTACGGATAGCGCAGTGGTGTGCAGCTGATGATGCTCCTCATCTTCGACTTTCAGCGTCTCTATCACGCCGCCCCAATGCTCTGAAAGGTTGTAGTGTAGGAGTTTTCTTTCGCATTTTATTCTGCATCGCGGGTATAATTATTTATCAATATGTGCATCAACAAAAAGAGTCAGTGAATTTAGTAGAAATATAAATTTAGTCAGTCCGTCTTACCTGGCATTTTTTGGAGCTTAGAGTGATGCTAACCGTGGTTTTTACCGACCAGGAGGCAGGAGGAATTTATTGTCAAGTGCAGTTCTAACTACGATGTACGTAACGTACTCTGCCTGAGCTGCTTATCAGAAATTTGTTCTCTTGCCGTAGTATTGGTTATTTGTTTCCCTTTGATAAGGAAGGTACACTCCAATCTCAAAGGAGAGTGCGGATGTCTACGTAGTACGTACGTACTGCGTGCATCAGTTTTTTTGTGCCCCATTATTGCCAAAATTTTAACTTTTACCCATCTTCACTTTCAAATGATGCAGTATCTTATATGTACAGGACCATTGGCATATTTTGAATTTGAGCAATATAAGCAGGTAGGTTACCGAGCAGTCACATGAAGAACATGGCGACAACGTTTAGTAAATCAGATCTGGGATACGATGAATGAAGGCACAAATCACTCATTGCAGATTTATGTAGATCACTGAATTCATACAACTGTAATCTGCCCTAACGCGCTTTATGACGTCTCTCGTCTGGACTGCACATGCTTTCTCATATGCTTCAAATACTCCATCATTTGAAAATGAAAAGCTCTGTCGGTCAAAGACTTTGGTAAAAATCCCTAAAATAGGGTGACCCAAGCAGTAAAGTTTAGTGGAGACACTAATCAGTTACGGTATAGGAAAGTATTACGTAATGTACGGTGTTCGCCCATGTCCATTAGTAAGTACCTTCAGATCGGCGCTCATCATCCAATCCAAATGAGTATGATTAGGCTTTCCATCGATCGGTGCCAATCGAACAACAGTTGGTCCGTATTCCGCCCTAGGAACACATCAAGGTAGTTTTAACATATTTTTGGTACGTACGACGTAGGTACAGTACGTAGCTACGTACCAGCTAATGTAGATGTGTACGTAGCTACCTAATCAACATATGGCCCTGTGGCCCAGCTAATACTTACTACTGCCCGCATCCCAGAGGTACAGTTTGTATCACCTGACTTTGCCTTTGACTTTTGGCACCTGATCAAATGTCACACTATGTCCAGCCACGTAGTAGATACCATCACGCTTTCTCCACAGGCGAGCATCCACAAAATCCCTGCAGTCAAGGCAAGAGCTCACACACTGCAGTGCAACAACAATTTGCATGGCATGCATTGTGCACATTCGTGAAGCTGGTAGTTGTTGTTTCCGGCTAACCTGGAGGAAATTACTCCAAACATGTCTGGCAGGCACATATACGTGACGTCGGTACTCGTGCTGACATCGGCGACTTTCTAGAAGAAGACAAAATGCAAACAATGGAAGTTTTTGCGGTTGATCGCTCGGAACGCGAGAGATCCATGGTTCGATTCCCTGGCTGATCTGGCACATTTTTGTCTCGCTTTTTGGGCTGATTGAACTTACGCGATAATCCAGAACATTTGGATTCCATTTTGTACAGTCCTCAATTTCATGATAATTTATTTGAAACATGAGATCAGGGCTGGCCTCAAAATCTCCCTATAAAAGATATAAAGGTGTACATTGCATTGTCATTCATACATCACTTGGGTATTCAGCTTGAGCATCTGCATTTTCAATTTTATTGTAAAGAAAGCGAGCATAATACCAATGCGATGTGTATTTCTGGCAACATTACCGTTGCAAAGAACGTCTTCCCATATTTTGGAAACACCCGGCTAAAAATTTTGTCTCCAGTCTCGTGATTCTGCGTTTCCAATTTGTATCCAACTTTTCTCTTGTAATCTTCATGCTCAACAAGTTCCACGTTTCTCTTCAGCGAAAATATGACCAGATCATAAAACTCTCGGTACTGAAACATGAAAATACGTATTTTTGCAGCGTTTCTGTTGATCATTTTTTATATAGATTTGCATTTGCAAACCTTTGGGTCTTGTGAGCAGAGCACATCTTTCGTTCCCCAATCGTCTAAAATATGAACAGGGGAAAAATCACGATGCCAATGTCGTATGATATATTTTTCTTACCGATTATTTCCGTCATTTTTTGAGCAATCCGCAGTAGTTCTCCACTTTTCACTTGATCAATTCAATCTTCTCCGAGGAGCGGCAAACCCAAACCACACTGAGATAATTGTTATTGGCGCAATTTTCCTTCCATTGAGCATCCTCTTTTACTTTACACATTGCAAGTTTGTATCTGGTCTCACATCGGCTGTAACAAGTTTGTTCGATGGCCATGGTATACAACATAACTTTGCTCATCCAATGATCGATAAGGCAGGAGGACGCAAATGCAATGCATGGTGCATATTACTCTACGTGCATGAAACCTTGATACGTGGATTACATACATACAGTATGTATATGCTGCACATACAGTTCAATATTAATACGTGACTGCTGAGATGAGACATGTTTGACTGGACGGAGGGTCATTTCCCTATAAACAGGCAACAAGGAACGACCCCTGCTCTCTCTGCCCAGTGCCCCGGACAATGCTAAATAAATAGCCTCTGTTTGTTTACTGAGAGCAACTGAAAAGCATAATTACAGCTTCCACGAAAACAAACAAATATGAAGCTGTCTCCGCATTTTCTTTGTACGTACATACATAACATACATACATTGAGGTGTTAGCTGGCGATCCTCAACCAACAGGCAGCAGCTGCCAAAGAAAAGAGGAGAGCAGATCATCAGTTGCGAATGTCAACGAACAATCTTCCACATGCGGGGATGTTGAATTGGCACGTACGTGTATGTACGTATAAGCCACCCCACCGCTCGCGCGGGAGTTTGCAAACAATGACTTGCTTTATACTTTTCTATATGCGAAACATTCAAAAAAACTTCAAAATTTATTTTAGTAGATAGCTTGAGGTTTCTCATTGTTCTGATGACTTGAGGTGGCCCCATCGTCAAATAATTACGGTGCTCAAAGCTAGCGACAGCTTACCGAGAGCTTGTACAATAAGCACCTGCCGCTGGTGCCACCTTAAACCCTCCTCGCTCTCACGTTGGGCTTTATAATTAGCACCAAGAAGCATGCCAACATGTGGTTGAATGAAGCAACTGCAATTATATGGCTGATCATCCAGTCCTGTATCTACTTCGCCACCGGCAGCAAAGACCTGGGCAGATCGCGTATGAGTTGCCACTAAATTCTCTGAAACCTTTGTACATGATCATACTTCGTGCCTTTGTATGAAACCTGTAACCTTGTTCAGGTGTTGGTGCAGTGCGGCCAAGGCAGATAAGATATCAGTTCATTCCTAGCAGTAAGATAACCTCAATACTTAGGGCACGTTTTCAGTAGAAAAGAATCGTCTTGCTATGTGGTTCTCATCGTATGTAGGTCGATGTTTGGATCTGACGAATCCAGTTGGAACGTGTCCAACGCGAACTGGATGTCCTCCGGGCTCTGTCTGCACCACTGGCCTCATTTGTTGCAGACAACCAACCAGTAATCTTGTACGAACATGCCTAGTATAGTAACATGCCTAGTCTAAGCACTTGTATACATCACGTTCTATAAAGAAAGGTTTTCGTGACGACTGTACTTTGCACAAATAATCTGGTGCGCGATTGCAGATTCTTACCCGCCATTCGTTAGATCGGGTGGTTTAATTGGTACGGGAGGAATAGTTAACACAGGCGGAATTGCCCCCATCATCGGCTCCATCAATAATCAGCTGTTCAACCAGTGTCCAGCTGGTCAGGCATACGGAGGCACCTGCTACAATGGCATCTGTCCTCTGGGTTACTCATGTTTCAATACCAGATGTTGTGGAGCTGGCTTCACTCAGGGTGCAAGTGTTTGCCATGCACGGGAACAGTGCACTGTATCAAATACCAGTTGACTTGGAGGACCCTATTGAACGTGACCTACGTATGGACGGCTTGTTTGTAGGAATTCGAGGTCAATGTCCGAATGGATATCCAAACGTTGGAACCTGTCCATTTGGATTGTGCGAAGTTGGCTACACTTGCGTCAACAACGTTTGCTGCTCTCTTTCTCCTTTCGCTTCACCTATCGCCAGAGGTTGTTTTAACAGTGTTTTATAACCGCTTTTGTATGTACCTTCAATTCAAGTCGTGGTGCAATTGCAGGAGCGTGTCCACAGTTGGGCCAAGTTCCATTGGCTCCGTGTTCGGTTAGCAACGCCTGTCCAGCTGGTTATTCCTGTTACAATGGCCAATGCTGCCCAGCTGGTGTTGTGAATGCAGTAGCCGTGCAGCCCCTTATCAATCCATTTGGTGTTGAAATTGTTTGGCCAATCTCCAATACTGTACTGTACTGGGCGGTACTCCACAGTACAACTTTATGAACAGAAATTGTTTGAGTTGTAGCTGGTACAATATGTCCCTTGAATGGACAGGTTCCGATCTCACCTTGTAGCTCTGGAGGCATCTGCCCTGCTGGTTACTCCTGCTACAATGGGCAATGTTGCGGCGGCAATGCATTGAATCCCAATGTGTTTCAACCTCCTACCAGTATCACTTATCCATACCGCTCTGAACATATTGCGAACACCAAATATATATATATATTTTTACTGCACATTCTAAACTAGGGTTACTAAATCAGCTCAGTTGGCTGATTGGTGTTTTGCAGTATGTCCTTTTGGTCAAAGAAGTCTGGGCGCTTGCATCACTGGTGGCCTTTGTCCTGCAAATTACAACTGTATCAATGGACAATGTTGTGGAGCCTGAAGACCACTTTTAGATCCTTGTACTTTACCATGATTCAACAATACAGTACATATTGTACATAAGTACATAAAACATGCCACAAATTATTTTTATTTCTCAATCTGCAGGATAACTTTGCATTAGGTTATTGATTGACGTCATTGACAGCGATAGCAAAAATGCGATAGGTATGTGAGCTCATGACCATGTACAGTTCAGTACGATAGTAAGTAACGTACTAACCTACTTTTGTTTCACTTTGGATAAAAAAATAATAAAAAACCTACCTACGTGAAGACGATTGTGATGATTGCAGTGAGTTCTGTGTGTGAGAGTGCTGCGCCTCGCTGCGTTGAGTTGTGGACATGGATTTCTGCGTGCTAATACCATGTGAATGTGATTGCGTCCGGTGGGAAGCTTGACTGTCTTTCTGCTGCAGCTCTCGTCTCCCCCTTTTATCCCCCATGTGCCCAACTGCGGTCAGTGCGCTGCGTTGTGTGGCAACTGTGTGCTGCGACTGTGGTGAACCACGTGCTGATTGAACGCTTCTGCTTCCAGTGGCTCCGAGCTCCAGTTGGACATTGTCCGCGGTAATTTTACCTGCTGTAGACTTCTGCTGCTGTTCGTCCTTCTGGCACGCCTTGGATTTAGTAGCGGTTTCTTTGTGAGACGGGGGTTTTGCTTTACCGAAGATCTGAAGAGTCGTCACGCTTTTTGTTCTTGTAAGTGGCAGGGTGGTCCGTTCATTCTCTCTTCTCGCTGCATTCCGTTTTTTCAAGAGCATCTTGTTGCGGCAATAGCATATGCACATGACGAAGCAGACTGAGCTTGCGCAGATCATAGCGAAAAAGCCCGAGGAACCAAAGACGACCAGGAGAATGACCCATAGGGGCAGATGTTTGTCCACGTTCACTGCATCTCCGTCGCTTTCATCTTCTGAGGAATTCTTGGCTTCTGCGTGACGGTGAAGCATGTGGAGCAAGAGGAGGCATGTTAGTAGCTCTCGTGACATGACGAAGCGAAGCAGTAGCAGGAGCACCATCTTTGATTTGAGTGATTGACTGGCAAGTAGACGACCTGAACCAACCGACCGATCTGCCCAGGAAAAAACGTAAAAATGGCGGAAAAGTTTGCTCGCGCATTTTTTTAGGCCCTTTTTGGTGCAGGCTAATAAAGTCTAATAAAAATGATGCGCATTGCGTTGCCAATTAGCGGTTTTCCAAACTCCAAAGCATCAGCATGATTTTTGTGCCACCGATTCGTATGAGTCGCTTCCCTTTTCACAAAGCAAATATTTATGAGTTTTTTTATTCCTCCTCTCCATCCAACTGTGCTATTGCATTACTATAAAGTGGCAGACTATTTTGACAATTGACACACACCTCACCTTAACAATCAATCAAAGCAGCACAGGATTGATTCGTATTATCGTATTATTATGGTATATGTATGTACAGTACGTGTGTGCGCGAGTATTATAGTAAAGGTGTATGTTTGATCCCTCAATGGATGAATGAAGCACTGGACTACTGCTGTGTAAAGGCTAGTCGGCTGTAAAATAGCGCCACCTTCCACAGGACAGAGAGACGTCTTTCTTCAGAAAATGCTTATTAGCTTAGCCTCCTCGTTGGTCGTGTGCAGGACACGCTGCCAGCTCTGTTTTTCATAAGCTGTTTTGTGGCTCTCCTTCCAAGCTGTATGCAAGGCCACAAAACTTTATTGCCAGCTTTGTCTCGAGCAGCTAAATGCTAACCTTAAAACTTACTTATAGTGGCGCTTGAGCAGAGCGATTCCAGTTTCTGCCCACACACCCCCTGGTTTCAATGCTTCATCGACAACTTTTTTCTGCCCCTGACACTGGGATGAAGTCATCAAGTGCGACTTCTGAATGGTTTCACTGCTTTCGACATAGAACGGCAGTTGTTGTGTTGAGTAGCAGGGGTAGAAGCGACAACGCGACAAGAGTTCTAGCAACGAGCTCATCTTCAACGAAATCGTCATCAGCAGCACTGTGGAAATGGCTTTGTGCCTGACTCTTCTCCTGCTTCCATTGTTTCTGACCAGTTTGCCGAAGCTGTCAGCTGTGGCCTTGTCGACTGCTTCAGCCGACAATAATCGTCATGGTGAGTTACTTGGCTCTGGCTGTTATTTCGCTTTATCTTATCTTGTTTGGAATCCGTATGACCTGATTATCCGCACTAAAATTGCTGATTTCGACCAGATGACAATCAGGTTGACCGTCACAAAAGGCAAGTTGGACTACCGCCATTCCTTCAGCAGGGGTCAATTTTGGGAGCCAATACACCAGCTCCACTTGGACTACCAGGTTTTTGCAAGTCCAACGACGTATTATAACATTGTTGATGGTCACCAATTCATATTGTGCACTTTGTACGTACGATAGATCGATGCCTCAATGGGGCCAGGCCTACTGGACAGTGCTACAACTTCACTCCATGTCCACCTGGCTCCAACTGTACATTGGGGTTTGTCTGCTGTCCAACGTTTACAAACACAAGTGAGCGCCAAACAAAATAATTGTGATTCTTGATCAGGATCCACAGTTGTACTATGTACCGCGAACGCCGATATCCCTGTATTTCTATAGACGTAATACCAAGGGTACCACCGCTTCTTCCTGGTCCAGTTCTGATTCCTGGTGGCCCCAGACCTCCAATCCCTGTTCCTGGTCCTCTCCCAGTTGTTCCCATTTTTCAACCGGGTGGTGGTGGTCTGACGGAACTCTGCACCAATGGCCAACCAGCAGTTGCCCAGTGTATCAATGGTGTCTGTGGCTATGGTTATATCTGTTTGAATAATCGATGCTGTAGGGCTGGAGCAGGTGGCGTGCCGCTGCAGCCTTTGACCGCCTTGGGTATGGGCGACAGTGGGGCGCTACAGACGTGAACTTCGAATTCGCTCCGAATTCGGAGCACTGACTATGCTTCAGCATGCAAAATCACCGAGTTCGCTCCGAACTCGCTCCGTTTTTCGGAACGTGCGTGTAACCACCGAGTTTGTAATTCGAAGTCGTGTGAGTCATTGACGTTCGATTCGGATCAAAACAAAGTCATTCCAAACTCGGAGCGAACTCGCTCGGAGCAAACTCGGAGCACGTCTGTAGCGGGCCACTGCCATGATTTCATTTGCATCTCTCTGCTGCATATACGTATCTTGTTAGATACAGCATGCCGTATTTTGTTCAGGAAATTGTCCAACTGGATACCGTGCGGTAGGACGGTGTGTCAATGGTTTGTGTGAGAATGGCGGCTTTAGCCAGGGCAGCTGTGTTTCTGATGGCACTGGTCGAGGACAAGACACGTGCTGCAGATACAGTCCGTATCCGTCAGTCAGTAAGTCGAATAGTATTCGCCCCACCTCACTTTAGCTCTGTACGCACGCTGTCATGTGTGCAATGCTGTGTGTGTACATAACATAGTGACTACATACGTATTTGCAGATCGGTGTCCCCCTGGTGTGCCCACACTGGCTAGTTGTGTGAATGGGCGGTGTCCGGCTGGTTACACGTGTACATCAGGGAATGTCTGTTGCGCATCAAATTTGGTCACTCCATTTTCAAGTGAGCATCATTTGTCTTTGAGACGACAAAACTCTTTTGATTCTTGTGCAATCACATTGTTTTCTTGTTTCTTAATTTTTACTGTGGCTTAGACCAAATTTGTCCTGGTGGTTTATCGTCTGGAGGGTTTTGTGCCAATGGGGCTGGTTGCCCACCAGGCTTTGCTTGCGTCGGAAATCTCTGCTGTCCAGGAAATACGGGACAATTCGGTATGCAAAGCGCGCTGCCAGCTCATTGACTGGTCGTCACTCGCCAATTTGGCCACGAGGCTCATTCACATTGGACCTCGACCGCTAGCGCCAACATCGGCGAGCGGAAATCGCGCGACGTTCGTCAGTTTCTTTCGTCGACCATTACACGACCGTGACGGAAAAACGCCAACCGGGGGGGGGGGGGGGGGCGAGACCGACTTGCCTACTTGGCGGAAAAACGCCGACGTTGATGTTTCGTTGACCTTGGCTGAGGTGTGGAACGCGCCATGAATTTTGCGGCATCCAATGTGAATGCGGCTTCAGTGTGATCTGCTTTATCTGCCTGAGTGACTGCTTTTCTTTAGTCGGTGTTGCTGGTTCGGCGTGTGGCTTGGGTCGGACTTCTCTGGGGGAATGCGTCCAAGGACTTTGCCCAGTTGGATATGTCTGCACCGGCAACCAGTGTTGCAGCCAATGATTATCTCTTGGTCTCGGTGATTGCTACAGCAATATTTCGAAATGGTGCTCGTTTCTGGATGTGGAATAACCGTGTTAGCTTTATGGGCTCGGTGTGGTCGTCTGGTGATTATTATTGAATAAAAGCTAGTTTGAGTGCTACTTACTGTACGTAACCGTACGTACTGTACGTTCATGTGTACTACATACCAAAACGTAGTACACTTTGGCAGTTTTGCGTCGTTGCACAACTCATCACATGCAGCCACCTTGCTACCTATATCTACTTTGCTATGTTTCAGGAAAAACTGCACTGCTGCACAAGTAGTCGGCCGCAAATTGTTTGCATGGTCTGATTGCTTGATTTTAGCTTTCCGCAGGCAGATAGGCATTGTGGGCACATGCATCTCACCCGCACAGTGTTTCAGGTTACAGTACAAACTACAAACTGTAGCTACGTGCACAGTACAACTGGTTACAGTTGATTGTAATAGCAAACTCATTTGAATGAGCAACGCCATTTTTGCTGGCAGAAGCATGGCTGCAGCGAGTACATAGATTGTATGCAATATACGACAAAATGGCATGACTGTTCTTCTTGAAATCATCCTCGCACAGGTTAGTCTAATACGACAAAATAGCAATGACTGTTCTTCTTGAAATCATCCTCGCACATGTTAGTCTAATGCTTGTCTTGGAGACATGCAGCGCAAACGACGAGATTGATCCTGTGGGTTACAAGATATTGACAGGACAGAAGTACAAGCCCATTCCAAAAACCTGTGGCATTCACATTTGCAAGCCGTCCAGCGATGGTCATCTGTACTCTGTGCACTGTTGCCCAAGCAAGAAGAAAAGGCATTGGGAAAGCGAGGAGCCAGAGTTGGAGTGCTGCAAACAATACTATCATTTCCACTTTTCAATCGTTCTTCTATTATCCGTAATTGTTATGCTGGCGGTGTTCTGCAGCTGCTACTTCTGCACGCTTGGAGCGTACTGTCAGAGAAGATCAGAAACCGCTGTGCCAGCCAATCTCATACGAACTGCTGAAACATCACCTGAAGAGCCAGTTCCTTATGCAGAATCATCCAGCGACCAGGGAAATCGTTTGCAAGGTGTAGTGCAACAGACTTCATCTTCAGCTGCTAGCTCACGCGTCGCTCTTATTGACAGCATTCCATTGATCTTTATTTAGAAGTGCAAATGCTTGGCAAATTATCAATGATGCATGTATGCACAGTTCAGTACAGCTACTACGCGGTCATACACATTTTGTGATTCATTTTTTTTGGTCACCTTGGTTTGATTGAAGAGATTCCTTCATTCCTTGCTTGAAGAGATATTTGAGTGTTTGCTCATTTAGTCAAGCTGTTTATTTAGTCGTAAACTTTGCACATATACTCTTTCGCATAAGTACTGGAAACGACCACAGCGCCGCCACGACAAACACTTTTTGCAACACGACTCTGTAGTTACTTACTCAAGCTTAAAAGTGAATGACGCAAGCTTGTTGGCCATACTCCAGCGCCCAGCTCAGCTATTTCAGCAAGAGCCAATACCCAGCATACGTGACACTGTGCATAGTCTAATGCTCCGCAAATCTATGGCAATTTTAGACCTCAACCAGCATGCATAATGACCTGAGTTTCCAATAATTATGGGCAATTACTTGCTTCTTTTGCTGGCATGGCATGTGCTTTGTCTGGGGAAATCTGCGTGGGCTTATCGAGTGATGCCAATCACTGGCAGATGTTCTGGTTCAAAGACATGCTACGAGTTTGGCACCTGCTGTGATCAATATTGCCCGATCACAGAGTATCAATACAATCGACAGAACTGTGTCAGCGTCAATCAGCAGTTGAACAATGGTCTCACCTATTGCGACTGTGTGATTATCAATTCCGCCCCTGAAAATGGTTCAATGAATGAACAAGATGACTGTACTATTGGTGACGATACTTCTTGTATTCTACTTTTCGGTTTGCTGACATGGCTCCTTTGTTTATTACATATTATAGAAGGGCTCTGTAGACCTATACATTACTGTAAAGTTTGGTGTATAACCCGATATCGAATATTACCCGATATTGAATATAACCCGAGCAAATTGGTCGACTTTGAATTTTAGTATTTTGTATATATAACCCGATATTCGCCTAGCGCCAATTGCTCTAAAAAGCTGTTTTATGCTGAAATAAGCAAGTTTGGTATATACCCCGATATTTTGCATAACCCGATATCGAATATACCCCGAGCAAATTGGTCGATTTTGTTTGTATAACCCGATCGGGTAATACACCAAACTTTACAGTACTTCCAGGAAAGATAGAAAACGTTAGTCAACGATTCCTGCTCTAATTAAATTTTATCGTTGCTGTGAGCTAATCTTGCGAGTGTTTGTTTGGTGAGAATTTGCATTTGTTGTTGCGGTTAGTGCGTACGTATGCAGGTTACATAAATTACATCACATACTGTACATTGGTTCATCTCCGCGCGTTGGCTGTCACTGTGATTGCTAACGAAGACATCACGCTCTGCTTTGGGTGGGATAACAGAGATGGGAGCTCGCGTTCGGTACGTTACGTACATTGCTCTTCAGTCAAGCCAAACAAAAGGACATCATCAGCAGCAGTGGATGGAAGCCACATAGGCTGTAGTGTTTGACTGAGATTATATTGCGGGCGGAAGCCCTGATGAAGCTCGGGAGATTGGCGGAACGCATGAGCTCTCTTTGACCGTGTTTTCCCGTTCCGTGTTCTGCTTCTGATATCTTCTCATGTTCTTTGTACGACAGCGCATACACTATCATCAGCGGGGAGAATGCAACAGCTGCGCAAGACCAGCGCCGACCGCCAGCAGATGCAGCAGCAGAAGCTGAAGAAGGGTGGGAGGTTTCCCGGTTCGCATTGTGCAAGCCTGAAACAAGTCTCCTCCGCATTCTCTTCTCTATGTTTTCCTAGTACGTACACGCAGGCGTACGTCTGAATGCTCAGCTTACAAGCGAGCGAGGCGGCGGCACAATGCGAGGATTCCTGGGCATCGATTTCTGCCGCCTCCTCGTTTTTCTCCGCCTTCCCGCTGCTACTTTTCCGCTACTGAGCCACCGGCGCACTGTCGCCGCATGGTTAAAGCAAGCCTGAGCTTCATCTGCTGGCTATAAGTACAGCAAGTACGTACGGTAGTATGTATGCACATAC
This sequence comes from Epsilonema sp. ZAB3_2, assembly GCA_030247985.1. Lineage (NCBI taxonomy): Eukaryota > Metazoa > Nematoda > Chromadorea > Desmodorida > Epsilonematidae > Epsilonema > Epsilonema sp. ZAB3_2. The sequence goes on from JASAMW010001070.1 coordinate 78,771, forward strand.
AGTGTACGCGCGGTGCTGCCTTCAGTCAAGCTGAGAGGCGCTGCTTGCTCCTGCTTGCTTGTGTTGTGCGCCAGTCAGCTATCAATTTGAAGCTGCTTGGACTAAAAGTACGTATCGCCCGGCATAGAGACAAGTGTTCAGGGCTAGCTGACGAGATCAAGCAGCTGGCCTATTAGTACTTTCCGGCCTATAAAGCCCAGAATGTCATGTCAATGCTTCGTAGCGAAAGAAAATGGGTCGCGATAGAAACTCCAGTCCTGCCTGCAGTTGAACAAATTATTGCGTTCATTGCTCAACGTCGCATAGAAGATACAAGAAGCAGTCACGAGATTGTCGCAATAACTCCATAAAAGAGCTGGTATTCGGGCTTCTTCTTTTCTTCCATCTTCCGATACCTTAGTTGCTTCATACTGTGTACGTTAAAGTACGTACTACTTACATACCACCATTCTTCCAGGCTGCCGGTGTTCTGAAAAGGGTAATTGATCAGTGGCGCGCACACCTATCGCCCGTCCATCAATCTACACTCTTCCTTAGCGTCATTTCCGTCAAGCCATCAACGCTCCCTTTTCCTTTTCCTGCCTGCCGCTACTGGCACACACGCAAAATCTACTCTCGTCTCTCTCTTCAAGGCCGTCGTCATGCGACCAGCCTCGTCATCACCAGAGCACCAAGCGACGCGAAAGTTTGTCAGCAGCACAGGCTATAAATAAGAAAAAGTCATGACTAGTGCGGAAGTAGAGCTGAACGATAGCGTGTTCGAGAACGGAGGAGACGCCGCGGCTGCGAGCAGCCCGACTGAGAAAGCAGCAGCTGCAGCCGCGGCGCCGATTACGCGATCGCGCAAAAGCAACGGCGTGACGCAGGAGCACCTGCAGCATTCGATGAAGAAGCGAATGCCGCGCGCCAGCTCCGTCGGCGCGCCCAAGGGATCGCCGCTGAGCAGTCCTGGGGCGTCGGATATCTGGCAGTCCAGCGACTCCGGCACCGAATTTCTGGGCGCCGGCGGCGTGCACTGCCTGGCGCTGCCTTCCCGGGCGCCACTGCGCAGCTCCCTCCGCAAAACGCCTGCAGGAAGCACTTCGTCTAGCACCAGCGGCGGTGGCGGCGGCAGCGGCGGCGCCGCCGCAAAGTCCGTCAGCTTTAGCACAATGAATACGGATCAGAAGAAAGTCTCAAACGGTAAGGTTGCCAATGTTTGCTGAGTGCAGTAGTGCTGTTGCTTATTGTTTCCGAGGAGAGGGAGTGCGGTTTGCTTTGCAAGGATATTTTTGACGACGGAAGCAGCTAAGGAATAAAGCAAAAAGGAGGGACTTTGTTAGAAAGAAAAGCGAAATTTAGAGAAGTCGGCGGCTGTAAATTAGGACGTTCGCCATTGATTTCAGTTGCACGATTGACGACATGTATAGAGTTATGTACATGTCCATTCCGCCTCGCCGGGGTTTCTTTCCCATCTGACGTCAAGCCACTCTTATCTCCCCATGCAGCTAACATATAAATCGCCGAAGGGAAAAAATTTGCGTCGGAGATGATAGTTTCGGGAAATGGAGGAGCGCTTCTATGCTGTAGGCAAAAATAATATCGTACGTATGTAGCACGTGCACTGAACGTGCGCTCCAGCTTATGTTATTTTTCCGTTAGATTTGTCGAGGCGAACGATGAAGTATGTACACAGTATAAGTATGTAATGTTTGCTATGCGATGACCGCCTCACGCTCCATATGGCGAGCTTCCTGAGGAAGGAAAGCATATCGCTTCGAAGAAATACAGAAGCGCCACTATTCCTTTGTACTATGCACATAAAAACAAACCGTAAATTTTAACCTTGGCAATTTCCCAGGGATAAAAATGTGGTATTTCTGGTTTCTTTTGGTCCTATGAGCATTACGGGGTACGGGTACGGGGCACGGGGTATGCAAGGTTCAGTGCAGTATGTATGTACGTACCGTACTACTGTATAAGTATGTCTTGTGTAGCATTGTACATACAATATTCACTCTACGTTACGTCGTACGTGTGTTATTGTTCTTGCAGTTAGCGAATGCATAGCCCTGATGCAAGCTGGCACAGAAATGATGAAGATTCGACCAAATGGCAAGAGGTAGCCTTATGCATCAAATTGCAACTTAACTTGTACAGTAGGTACACATCTGTATTCTGTACATTACACAGATGTTTCTTTCAATATTGTAGGTACTTGAGAAGATTCTGTTTGGACAACGATGAGCAAATGATTAGATGGACTCCAACGAACAAGAAGCCGCACAAAGCCAAAGGTGGCCACATAAAAAGCTTTTTGTCCTTGATTTCGCCACTCATTAGCACGACAGCCCTTTGCAAAATTTTTCGCTATTCGTTTCTACAGTTCCGTTGACTCAAGTGCGAGAAATCCGGGTGGGCCGTCGAACGGATACGCTGCGCAGTTCCGAGAGCTGTTTCGAAGACTCGCAAGAGGAGTGCGCCTTCTCCATCATCTGGGGTGACGAATATCAGTGCTTGGATCTCATCGCTTCTTCTCCAGAAGATGCTAACATCTGGGTCACTGGCCTCATGTCATTGAATTCGAAGAATACCGCAGCTGTGGGCACAGGTACATGCACAAGCACTAAGTACTGCATTTGCATACATTGGTAGTTGAAAATGAAAACGTGCCCGTCGTGGAAAACAACCCGGAACCCTTTTCGAACTCTATCTTGCTATGTACATTATGTAATGTATGTACTCGCACCCCTGGGCGTCTGTGTCTGCAATACAACTGGGCATTGAGCAAAATAAGACTTTTTCTTTCTGTTGTACTTGTGCGACTTATTGGGATAATGATACAGCAGAGTTGATTAGCCGTGGAACTTGTACTACTGACAGCCCATTTGATTTGTGCAGCCTGCCTAGCTAATCAATGTGTTCGAATCGAACGAATACGTATCGAGGCTAGGCTTTTCCTGCTGTTTTCTAGCTGAGACGACTTCCGTTGGAACAGGGGGAGCGGTCGCCAACGATAAATCTCCGAGCACACTACGGGAAAGGTATTTAATTTGTGCTTTCCAATTTTCCATGTTTACAATACCTTGATCACACATACGCGTACAAAAATACATAGGTACACCTTACTGTACGTAGCAAGAGATTTGTGTGTAGTATAGGCCTAGAAGAAATTTTTGGATCTGCTAAAATGCGTTATTATAGAGGAGCGCGTGATTCTATTATGTCGAGGGAAATTAATCTTGGCGTGAGCTTCCTTTTTCGAGCTTGTTTAACCCGTACAATAGGTGTAGTCCTGTGTTCGCCGTACTTCACGTGGCATGTTTATGGCCTAGATCACGCAAAAAAGTTTAGTATTTCTCTATTGCAAATACACAAAAGTGAGTGAAAAATAAATTGAGCACAAACCAAATACATGCCGGAGTAGGTTTTAATTAGGTACATAAGAGCAGCAGTACTTATCGATGGCAAGCTCTTCTACTACCTACATACAGGAGCTCATTCCGCGTTCAGATTAGCGATGTAAGTCCGACGTATGTACGGCGTACGCCCACGTACTTTCGACGTACGACCCGAGAAACTCCGCGGCTATCGGACGTACCCTACGTGGAACTTTTTTTGGACGTACGTCGGACGTACGTCGGACGTACGTAGCTAAATCTGAACGTGGCATCGATCGGATCAGACGGCTAGTGGATAAAGCTGCCTCGGGAAATGATCGGAATAATTCTATCGCGCCTTCTGCTAGGAATAAAATATACAATACAGCTTCGGATGTACGAAAGCGTCGAACGGCTGATGTACTGTGCATACATACATATGGGCATAGCCTAGTGCCGTTGTTGCCTACAAACGTTCATTCCGCTTTTTTTCAAGAAAGAATCAGACGCAATCAGGCTTGTTCGTAGAATGAACCGGCGCAAAAAACTGACGACCGTTCCAAGCTAATTCAGTTTTCGGATACCCAAAAGCACAACGCCGCATCTTTCCCTCAAAAACCGGAATTGCGTCATCCAAGCGTAGATATTTTGCAATTTTGTCTATTGCTGGCCATGTAGGCTAGATATTTTATGTATATTATATTTCTTTCTACGAAACGATAAAAAATTTCGTCAAACAGAAAATATACTTTTACAGAGGTCACACGCAACACAAGTGTATTAGTAGAGGCAAAAATATATAACTCCTGTATTGGGAGTTATATATTTTTGGTAGAGGCAATGCAGTTACAGTAATCCACTGGGAGGACTGTCTGGCATGTGTACATGCTTATAATAAGAAGTGTGGCCCCTTTTGTTCAGGTTCCTAGAAGAAAGCTTCTGCGCTCTAGCAGCTTCAAGGAATGGCCTCCTAGACGAGAAATCAGTGATAAAATTAGCGAGGCAGATTAATGCTAGAGTTCCTGCCGCAAGGATCAAACAAAAGCTCAAGGTACAAGGGTACAACCATTGTCGCAGAAAAAAGTGGGTAATTATTGCGGTGGTTTTGTTTCCTATTATTATCCATATCAAGAGAATAACAAGACCAACAAGGGTTCATATTTTTATCTGCCACCTCCGCGCATTCAACTGTTACTGCTACGTATTTCGCTCGCTAATTATGAAAAAAGCAGACTGAACTGATATCGAATTGCGATCAAGTTTTGTTTATTGAATCACTACAGGAATTTGATTCGCTAAAGCCGGATGCAGAAAGGGGATTCCTGACTGTCGAGGAGTTTAGTGAGCTGTACAAGGATCTGTGCACACGTCCAGAGGTCTATTTTCTCATGGTGCGCTACGCAAACAAGGACTATCTCACTACTGAGGATGTTCAGATTTTCTTAGAAACAGAGCAAGGGGTAGGGTGGCTTATTTTCGCATGAGCACACTACACAAAAGTAAATTTTTGCCGCGGACCTGTCTGTGTCATATGCAGCATGTCAGGTTGCATGTTTTAAAATACAGATTCCTTCCGTTACCGATGACATGTGTCTACGGCTAATCCAGGACTTTGAGCCTTCAAAAGAGGGAAGAAACAATGGACTCATGACAGTCGACGGTATTCATACATACTGTGTACACCTGTGTACGTACATCCACAAGTGCTTTTGACGCCAAAAGTACCTGGGCTGTGTATTGCGGTACGTGTTATAGGGTTCACGAACTATCTGTTATCGGATGAGTCCAGTCTGTTTGATCCGACACATGCGTCAGTATGTCAGGACATGTCTCAACCGCTCAATCACTACTTCATCGCTTCCTCGCACAATAGCTATCTGATTGAAGACCAACTGAAGGGACCCAGTTCCGTCGACGGATACATTCGAGCCTTGAAGAAAGGAGCCAGACTTCTTGAAAGTACGTACATACCGTACATAGCAGCACCGTTACGTACTTCCGTTGCAGAACAACGTACGCGCAGTAGAAACCGGAAAAAGATTAAAGCACTCTCGGTGAGAATTCTGACACCGCGTCAGTATACTGTACATACCTACTTTCGGTATATTCCTTTGCAGTGGATTTGTGGAGCAGTGCGGAGGAGGAGCCAATCGTAATCTACCATGGCCACACGCTTACATCCACTCTACCGTTGCGAAAAGCGCTCAAGGCTATCAGAGATTACGCCTTCGACGCATCACAGTACACGTGTGCATATGCACTGCACGTACTACCGTAACCCGTAGTAAACTGCACCAAGCACGTGATGTGATACGCAACCTTACATACGAAAGAATGCTTTTCCAGCTATCCGCTGTTGATCAAAATCGAGCAACATCTCGAAGTGGCTAGACAGAAAGACGCGGCTCAACTGATCAAGGAATATCTAGGCCATTATCTGCTCACTGAATCCGGGTTTCAACCCGGTGACGTTCTTCCTAGTCCAGAAGATCTCCGAAAGAAAATCTTGCTCATGGTAATTTACCTACTGTACAGTGTTGTTCATGTACTTACGTACCTGACCACTGTCATGTAGTATGTACATATAGTACAGTACCGTATTTACCCGTGCATAGCCCCCCTATGCATAGCCCCCCCTATGCATAGCCCCATATTGGCAAAACATAAAATATGCCCTATGCATAGCCCCCTATGCATAGCCCCATATGTACTGTACAGTACCTGAACCTACCTACATAAGCTGGTCATAAGCTACCCGAAGCCACTCCCATACCAAGCTAAGATGCCTATAAGCCTACTTGGGGGTGTATTGTACTAGAATAACCCTGTTTTGACCTCAATTGTGCCCTAAAACATGTGCTTTTGACCTAAAAAATATGCCTTTGTGCACCTCTCAAAAACATAAAAATGTCCCATGCATAGCCCCCCCCCCCCTATGCATAGCCCCCCCCCCCTATGCATAGCCCCCTATAGGACCTCTCAATTTTTGCATAGCGCCGGGGCTATGCATGGGTAAATACGGTATGTATGTATGTAGTATGTGTATGTACAGTACGTACTGTATACATACCACTACCAAGCCAACTGTTGCTTACCATTCTTGTGTAGGGTAAGAAGTTGGAGGATCCGGTGGCGACAGAGGGCGAAGTATCGGACGAAGACGAAAGCGCAGAGACCAATCGTGCCGTGCGTCTGATCCGTCGAGGCGGAAAGGAGAAGGCGAGGTCGACGCTGTGCAAGGAACTCTCGGATCTGATCTGTCCCTTCCTGATCTCCGCCTACATCAGAGAATTCACTCCATCGTCGTCCTCCGACGCAGACGTGGCGGCGGCCGCCGTGTTCAGTATGAACGAAACGCAGTGTCTGCAGATATCCCACTCCTACTCGGAAGAGTTCACTGCCTTCACCCGACGACACCTGACTCGCGTGTATCCCAACGCCATTCGCGTAGACTCGTCCAACCCGAATCCTCAGGTACCTAGTACGTGGTGGACATCACGAGCCCCAAAAATTGACGCTTGCATTTCTGTCAAAATCCACGTGAAAACGACATCGAGTGTGTCGGAATGAGTATGATAATATTTTTGCAGGAGTTTTGGAATTACGGTATTCAGATGGTGTCGCTGAACTATCAGACGCCGGGGCTGATGATGGATCTGCAAGATGGCCGCTTTGCTGCGAATGGAGGCTGCGGTTACGTGATGAAGCCGCCGATGATGCAGGATGAAGCTGCCAGCTTCACTCCTAGCGATAAGCTTCCACTGGCCTGCACGCCACAGGTACCGTACATACACAGTACCTACGTACTTACAATGTACTGTACATAACATAGATAGGTACATGCATGGTACAAAGCCTACAGCTTGCCTTGAATTTTCGTGTGTTCACGAGTGTACCTACTACCTACTAGGTAATGTGTCTTTTGGTCAGGTGCTTCATTTGAAAGTGATCTCTGCACAGCAACTGCCGCGTCCGCGCGGCTCCACGGCCAAAGGCGACTCCGCCGATCCTTACGTTGTCGTCGAAATCTTTGGGGTTCCGGCCGATTGTGCTGAAGAAAGGACAAAGACCGTGAAAAACGACAGTAAGTACGCGTACGTACCTATACTGAACTATACTATACTGACCTATACTGCGTACTGAACGTACCTATAGTACAACCAGAGTGCAATCAAAGCACTTCATCGCCCTCGCCACCAAACACTCGTTATTTACTACATAGCAAATACTATTTTAGGCTTCAATCCCTGTTTCGACGAAACGATGCAGTTCCACATCCACGTACCAGAGTTGGCGTTGCTTCGCTTCCTCGTACTGGACGACGACTACATCGGCGACGATTTTATCGGCCAGTACTCGATTCCTTTCGAGTGCCTTCAGAGCGGATATCGCCATGTGGAACTGCTGAATCACGATGGCGAACCGCTGGACAACGCAACTCTGTTCGTTCACCTGGCGCTGACCAATAAACGAGGAGGCGGGGTGAGGCACCTGGCTCTAGCTGGAATGCTTTGTTATCCAGCTCCGACATTTCCTGACCCGCTAGGCCCTCGGGCCTGAAGCGGGTCACCTACGAATCACATCGGCCCGAAGGCCCACTCCACGAAATTGATGTCAGGTCAGGGTGGGCCAGGAGATGTCGAAACTGGTTAAACGGTTTTTCCAAAACGAACCTTCGTACATACGTACGTAGGTACGTACCTGCTGTGCATGCGGGATAAACTCGGCCACCTACAGTACGATTCAGTAATGTACTGTGCGTCATTTCTCTATACACTTGGGTTCCCATGTTTATTCCTCCAGTTGAAAAACTGCCGAGTTTACCTCACTGTCCACTTCATCATTTCAGAAGGCAAAGAAGCGCGGCATGTCTGTCAAGCGTAGGAACAACAAGGTGCAAACTGGGATCAAATCGATTGGCCTACGTCAACTGGACGACCTGTTCAAGTTGGCCGGTCAGCCGTTGACGGATTGCATTCAACTGCGCCAGGGACTGGAGAGCGCTTTGCAGGAGTGGCAGGAAGCCAGCGGTCTGGGCCCTGCAGCCACCATGCGCCAGGGACTGCGACTGTTGCAGACCAGACTCCAGGCTCTCCCATCGCCATCTGCAGCAGCCACAGCACCGGCAGAACCAGATGCAGCTGCAGCAAGTCAGCAGGCTGCAGCAGTCACAGTCTCCCTGGATGCTGAAGGGGTATGCAACCCACCTCAACTAGCTGAATGAGGAGAAAGCGTTGATTGTGTCTGCAAAATATGACACTGAGAGGACTAGAATATTTATATTTTTATAGCTACCTGTGGTGGAGCTGACCGGTTCCTTACCTGACCAGTTGCAGAAATCTCTCACTGCTTTGCAAAACGTGCTCGCGAAGTCAAAAGAAATACTGACCAACACGGACCATCTCTTGCACAAAGTAGGGTTTTTTGCACGTGCTTTACCTTGCTTTTTAAAGGCGGGGGGTAACGTTACGTAACGAGCAGGTATTTTCAAGAATGCTCCCCACCATTGAATAGAGAATTTTCTGCCCATATGCGTCATTTGTCAAAAAGTTGTAGGTTGTAGCCATTACTGTTTTTGAGTAATGCAGGCTTTTCGATGCAGTCTCCCATAGGCGTGAACCACTGAAAACCCACAGTTGCGTTTTTGCTGTCTGTCGTGGTGATTGCGCAGTTTATGAACAGGGGTTATCGACAGTTCCAGTTGACCATGGACACTTTTTTCTGCCACCTTTCATTCGACTTCAGCATAAGAATGATCATAGTCCTTCCATCATGGTCCATAATAGCATGAATAGAAACTGCGCAATCACGATGATTGGTAGCAAAACGCATCCAGTGGTTCACAGCTATGGGAGATGGATACCGAAAAAATTACGTACCTCAATAACGCAAGGAGCTACAACATTTTGACATATATGACGCATATGGGCAGAAAAAAGTCTCTATTCAATGGTTGGGAGCATTCTTGAAAATACCTGTTCGTTACATAACGTTACCCCCCGCCTTTAAGACTCCCTGTTCCCAAATCCCAAGGTAATTATTTCGAGATGACAAAATGCTTTTGCAGTTGGATGAGGCGACGCACAAGGTGAGCGAGTCGCAGGATGAGTTGAGTACTTTGACGCTGGAGGCTGGTATCAAGGGTGAGAAGGCGACACGGGCAGCGCAGAATTTCGCATGGAATGTGCGACTAATGAAAAGCCAAATGGAGCAAATGCAAAAGCTACAGGAGGAGTCCAAGAGCACTTTGCAACAGGTACCGCATGTACGTACTTGCAGGGTCACTTGTACGTGCGTACATCGTGCAACCGCGTACATGTTTCTTGTTCGCCCCGCGGTACATAATGAAGGTGATCCTCCATTGTAGGTGAGCGATGGAGCTTGCGTTGTTGGACTGCTGAAACAGCCCTGCATTCAACCCTGTCAACACCGCTTCCGTCAGACTACGCATAGCGTTTGAACTCTTAATCCATTTGTACGGCATGTGTTACACCGACCACAGCAAGACTACCTGCTAGACGAACGTTTTGCGTACGTAACAGCTTTACTGCGTACTTTTATGGTGGGTCAGTCAGTAGCACAAATTACTGTCAGGACTGTTGTGTTTTTACTATACTTATTGTACACTAGTATTGGGGAATTTGATCTTGATCACTTTTTTACAATTTATTTATACTCGCATTTTTTCTGGGGAAAGGAAAATGTGTAAGGTTCGGTTCATCAGTGATTTGCTTTGCCGGTCAAAGAAACTTGTCTCCTTCCAATGAGAGGTTTTGAGAGAAAGATATGGAGAAGTGTGTATATATTTTATCGCTTGAATGAGTCAGATCTCTACCTATCCATCCAGTGAATTGACAGTATTGTATGCACGTTTATGAACTTGACGTTTGTCTATGACATACATAAGTAACTGCGTGTGTGCTAATCAATCATAGAATACAGGTACGTTTGCTAATGAAATGACGATAATGCGGTATTATTTGTCAGGACCAGAGGTGTCAGGATAATTTGCATCGGTAATGTTTGCATGTTCAGGAATACATAAAGTATACGAGTAACACAGTACATGTAC